>BHFV01000050.1:48720-69580 GCA_003568905.1 Trebouxiophyceae sp. KSI-1 | reverse complement strand
GGGGGGGGGGGGGGGGGGGGGGGGGGGGGGGGGGGGGCACCTATGAACCAGGCGCCGGTGGTGAGCAGCAGCAGCGAGCCGTCGCCGCGCGCGGCCGCCGCCTGCAGCGCGCGAGCCGACTGCCGCGCGGCGTACGCGTGCAGGCTCGGCTCGTTGCTGACGAGGACGACCAGCGTGCGGCAGACCTCCTCCTTGGCGTAGGCGCCCGCCACCGCCAGCGCCTGCAGGCAGAGGGGCCGAGTGAGCCCGAAGCCAGTGCGCTGCCACTGGGTGAGTGATCTGGTGAGCGCACTGGAAATGGCAGCGGCAGCGGCAAGCGGAGCAAGGAGCGGCAAATCGACTGAAAGGCAAAAGAGTCGCTGCCTCCACCCGCACGGGCCACAAACCTGCCTCAACCCCGAGCCGCACAGCCGGTGCCAGCCACAACGGCAGCAGGGGGGTCTTTCAGAGCCGCTCAGCTCAAACACCAACGGCACTCGTCGGCGATGATACTTTAGTAATGAAGTGATCGCATCGAGCTCATTACTAATCATGACTGCCAGGAGGCGGTAGCGCGCCTGCAGCACCGAGTCAAAGTGCCACCGCCGGTCGGGCGCGAACCGCTGAGCCAGCTGGCAGATCTTGGCCGTCAGGTCCGGCTTGAAGTCGGCGTCGGCCAGCCGCAGGTAGTCCAGCAGCTCCTTGGTCAGCTGCCGGATGTTGCCCTCGTTGACGAGCGCATACACCAGATCCAGGGCGCGCCTGGCGGGGCGCAGCCAGCCGAGTCTCTCATCCAATCGCTGAACACTTGCGCCGGATCAATGGATGAGTCATGGGTGTGCTTGCGGCCGCTGCGCGTGACTGATGCGTCAAACTGGACACGTCGGGAGCTGCAGATGCCAGGGGCATGCGAGCTCCAGCCCTTCCTTCCAGGACCGATGATGGGTCAGCCTGCCCGCCAGCCTGTCTGCCCGGGCGAGAGTCCCAGTGGAAGTTCAGGCTGCGCGAGCTCTCTCTCGGAAACAGGAAGGGCGGCGCCGGGTGCCGATACGAAGTGGAAAAGAAGGGGATGAGAAGGGGCGCGGGGGGCTCCTCGCCTGCGGATGGAGACGTCAGCGTCTTTGACGCACTCCACAATGGTGTTGCGGTGCCGCTGCACGGCCTGCGTGTCGACCGCCACCACCTTGGCGAGCGTGTTGAGGGCGACGTAACGGATGTTGTTATCTCGCACGCTCAGGAACCTGCAGGCCGGCAGCTCGGATCAAATGACTGAGGCAGTGAGGCGGCGCGGGCGGGGCAGCTGCAGGTGTGCGATGGCAGCAAGCTGGGTGGGGGCTCTCTTGGGAAGCAGCAGGAAGGGCGGCATGAAAGTGCTGCGGCTCTTGCGAATGCCGCTGCATGTCAGCCGTTTCCCCCCAGGGAGCGCGGCGACCCCATCCTCTGGCCCGCTTCGCTTGGCGAGCAAGAGCTCTTGCAATCAAGGGCAGCGAACTTTCGCGTCAGAGGCAGGGAAATCAGGCTGCGCGGGGCCGCCGACGGGATCTCAGGAGCGGCATGCGCGCGCCTGCCGAGGATGTTGATGGCGAGCACGCGCAGCCCGCCGATGCTCTCCGTGGCCATAATCGTCTGCACGGCCTCGTACAGGATCGCATTGCCGGCGTTGCGGCCCGACTCTGTGTTGGTGGCCACCTGCGCGTGCGGAGCAGGGGGGACGGCTGCCTTACGGGCCTCGCGCCTTCCCGGCGGCAGCGGCACAGCGAGGCGGCAGGCGCTTGGGAGGCAGGCGCTCGGCGAATGGACGACAAGGGACGGGCCTCCGCAGCATTCCTGGTGTTCCGAAGCATGCTTTCGAAAATTCGGAAACTTTTTGAAATTTCGAATTTGAAGTTTTGAAATTGTTGTTGGATTCCAATTCGAAAGATTTGAAATACGGAGTGAGAGTGAAGTCGCATAATGGTCGTCTCGTTTGCGGGCCCAGGCGGGTTAGGGGAAGGAAGGGGGCAGAAGCAGTCCCTGCAGGGGGGGGGGGGGGAATGCCTGCGCCAGAACGTCCCCCATCTGGTCAGAAACCTCCGCGCTGCCGGCGCCCAGCACCCGCAGCAGCTGCAGCACCTGCGGAGCGCAATCGTATGCCGCCCATCAGCCATGCGCATGCCGCAACCCTCACGCCTGCCCGCGCAGCCGCCGCAGCAGCTGCTCCTCCATCAAACGTGGCGCGGCACTTCCATGCAGACTGCGCCTCAGCAGCCCCTGCAACGCCGCCGCTTCGCTGCAGGGCGCCTGGCATGCCAGACCCGTGCTGAAAGCACGCACCCAGCCCACCGCAGGAGGGCGCTCGCTGCCGGGCGCCGTCCGCCCCCGGGCCGCAGTTTCTGCTGCCTGCCCTGATGCCATAGATCCTGGCAGCAAAGCCCTGATTCCGCACCTTGACCTGCAGGAACGGGTCGGCCACGCCGGCCACATCGTGCTCCGGCATGAAGCCGCTCATCAGCAGGCTGCGCAGCACCTTGACCAGCTGCGGCACCAGCTCCTGGTAGACCGGGATCAGCGCCGGCTGGATGGCGCACAGCTCCAGCAGCAGCGTTACGCCTGCAACAGGTGGGGCGCGCTCGGTGCTCAGCGCTCAGTGCTCAGCGCTCAGTGCTCGAGACGGGGGGCTGAGGAGGCGCAGGGGGCTCCCGGCAGGGGGCCGGCCCCTGGCGGCAGCAAGTGCACTGGACGGCTCGCGGCCTCACTTGCATGGGAGGGGCCCCAGCCGCCCTCCCTTCCCCCCTCACACGTGTGCCGTGCTCCGCAACCGGCGGCCAGCTTCCCCGCAGCTACTTCCCTTGCACAGCGCTGCATGCGCTGGGGGCGGCGACGCCGTCTGAGAGGCTGTGTGAGGCTATGGCAGACTGTTCTGGAGCCTGCGAATTATGACAGGCTGGCGGGGGCGGCCTCGCACCCGCCAGCAGCACGCCGTGGTGCCGGTCACGCAGCAGGCTGGCTGCTCGCTCCTGGAAGCCCTCTATCGCGTCCGGCACCTTGCGGAGCACTCTGCGGGCAGTGGCTGACGTCAGCTCAGAGCGGCACCATTTAGGATTTAGCGTACAGGGTCTTAGGAATCCTTGACCCTAAATCCTATCGTGAACCCTATAACGTAACCCATAACCGAAGCAGCAGCAGCAGGTGAGCCGGATCCTGCCCACGCCTTGAGCCCTGAGGGAACGCGGGGCGCGGCTGGCCGGCTGTAGCCTGAATGGTCTCAGAGCCTCGACTCTGGCGGCCGCCGCCCTGCTGGAGGGCTGGGGGTGGGGTGGGGCCGTGCCGCGTGCAGCACAGCGCGGCCTTCTTGCGGACGTAGCTGTTGCTGCTGGCCAGCAGGCGCTCGAGCTCGGGCGCGAGGTCGCGCGCCATCTCGACCGAGCAGATGTTGCCGAGAGCGCAGAGCGCGAGGCCGACGCAGTACTGGGAGCCCGAGTTGAGGTCGTTCTTGAGGCTGTTGGTGACCAGCATCAGTACCTCGTGCCGCTCGTCCAGCAGGATCATCAGGCCCAGGTAGCCGATGCGCTGCATGGGGGGGCGGGGGTGGGGGATGAGGGGCTGGGAATGCGCCGGGCAAGAGGGAGGAGGGGCTGCAGGGCTGGCAGGAGAGCCAATGGGCGCGCGCAGGCAGGCAGGAGAGGCGGAGGCAGTTGGAGCGATGTGAACGTAAACAGCGAAGAGACAGAAAAAAAATTGGCCATTTCTGCGATGCTCGCTTGCTTCCAAGTGCCCTGGGCGGCCAGCCCTCCCCACCCCTTGCATCCTCCCTCATCTAGCTGCTGCTGCTGCCGCTCCCGCCCTTCAGCAGCCGCAGCGGGGTCCGCTGCCGCCGGCCCGGCAAGGGGCCATGCCTTCTCTGGAAAGCCGTTGGCTGCGATGCACTTGAGGCACTCCATCTGGCCAAAGTGCGTCGGGTAGCCGAGCATGTGGATGAACATGAGCTTGGCCACGTTGCGGTGGCGGTACAGCGTGTCCTGGTCGCGAAAGGCATTGCGCAGCGCCGCCGACTCCTTGGCAATAACCGACCGCTCCTCCGCCGCCGTCTTGCATGCGCGCACGGCGCGGATCAGGTCCCTGCGGCCGCAGGGCGGACGGCAGTCAGCTTTGGCCAGGGGCTCGGAGGGTGTGGTGGTTGGTTGGTGAGCAGATGGGAGATGCTGTGCAGCTATGCTCTGGTTGGCGAGCGTGCAGGAGCGGTCAGGCTTGATGGATCGAGTGATTCTGGTGTATGACCCGCTCCAGTACCATGAGTGTGGGAGGGGCGGGCGGCACAGCGCGTTGGGGGTTCGATGGACTGGCATCACGCCGGCCGCGGAGACCGGGCGGTCTTTGGAAATTAGATGCCATACCAGAGGAGACAGGATCACTGTAGTGCAGCAAATAACGTGTCGGAGGCGCGGCTGCGGCCCGCAGGCACTCGCACCTAAGTCGGATGCTCATCCTGGCCCGCCTCTGGCAGCCTCCGCGATGTGTGGCAGCTTTCTTATGCGAGGCTGTGTCAAAAGCTGGTCGGCAGCTGGAAGTTCTCGCAGAACTTCGATCTTGCAGGCGATTAGATGAGAATCAACCGAGTGGGCGTAGCTGCCGCCATCCTATGTCTGCAACCGGTCCATAGCTGCAAAGCCAGTGGGGCACGCTCGCAACGGACTGGTCGATTGTGCCGATCCGGGCGCGCAGCCCCGCCTCCCCTAATGTAGACGGAGTTACACGCACTGGTTCCGGTCATGCTCGCATTTTAGCTTGGACAGAAGGCGCACATAATCAGAGGGAAAGATGGTTGCTCTCAAACCGTCAAGCATGCCTGCCAAGCCGTTCACACATGCGCATGTCCGCGCAACTAGTTTGCCACGCCGACCCGCCGGGCGACGAGCGGCGCTGCTGGTCAGGGCAGCCGGCGGTGCCGCCGAGCTGCGAGATCTCGGCTCCAGTGGCGTGAAGGTTCCCGGTGCGTATGGACCGCACCGCCGCTAGCGTCATCCAGCCTGCTGTGCCGCCACCTGGCTGCCCAGCTTGACCACGCCAGATTGGAGTGCCGTACTGCCGTACTGCCAGCACCAATGGCTCATGCTGGCCGGAGGGGGGTCTACCGGTGCTGCCGCAGCGCCATACTGCCAGCACCAAAGGCTCATGCTGGCCTGAGGGAGGTCTGCTGATGCCTCTCTGCAGCCTGCACGCTGGGTACGATGACCTTTGGCCAGCAAAACACCGAGGCGGAGGCGCACGAGCAGCTCTCCTATGCGCTGGAGCAGGGCGTCAATTTCCTGGACAGCGCAGAGATGTACCCTGTGCCGCCGAAGAAGGAGACGCAGGGCACGACCGACCGTTACATCGCCTCCTGGCTCAAACAGCAGAAACGCGACGACATCTTCCTCGCAACCAAGGCGCCTCCCCATCCCACTCCATGCCCTCACCTACCCTCCCGCTGTCATGATGGTAGCAAGGATGTTCTTCCTTGCCACCAAGGCACCTTCCTCCGCATTCCCTTTCCCCCGCTGTGGGAAGCTTAACTAGCGCCTGATGCCGGCCCTGCCCGCCCGCAGGTGGCCGGCTACGGCAATAAGTATATCCGAGGCCAGACCGGGGGAGAAGACACGATAACGCGGATCACGCCGAAGCAGATCCAGCAGTCCGTGGATGCCTCCCTGCAGCGGCTGGGCACCGACCACATCGACTTGCTGCAGGCACGCCCTTCCCCTCCCTATACCAGCCCAGCCCGGCCTCACCAAAGCACGGCTTCATGGCATCTCTCTCGTCAAATGAGTGAGACGGGGCAATCTCATGTTTCCTCCTCTGCCCTGAAGCAGCAGCTCCAGCGACTAGCAACTCTTCACTCACTGCTCCCCAGCGTCAGATCTCCAGGTCGTGCTCTAACTGACAGCAGCAAGGCGACTGCAGGTCCACTGGCCCGACCGTTATGTGGGCAAGTCCTTCCCCCGCTTCCCTGCCTTACCACAATGCTGAGCAATGCTCGCCCCGTCAGCCTGCCCGTGCTCACCTGCCAGTCTTGCGCTCGTCGCTGCAGGCCTGTTTGGCCGCGATTACTACGACCCCTCCCAGGCGCGCTGGGGCGAGGACATCCCCTTTGAGGAGCAGCTGCAGGGCCTCGCCGCCGTGGTGCAGGCCGGCAAGGCGCGGCCCGCCGCCTCTCCTTCTTGCTGCCGCTGCCAGGACTGCTCCAGTTCGCGGGTTGTGCTTAGAGTGGCTGGGGCTGCACTCGGTCCCACACAGCCGTCAGGAGGCTGCTGCAGGCACTTCACGTCTTATGCTGTTTTGCCAGCCTGAAGAGGGGCCGTCGCGCTGTCACAGGTGCGGCACATCGGAGTGAGCAATGAGACCAGCTACGGTAAACCAAAAACCTGCCTGATATCAGTAGGCTTGGTGCTGTTGCCTTGGCATGGCAAGGGCTCTTCTCACAGCCCCCACCTGCCTGGGCTCGTGCAGGCGTCATGCGATTCCTGCAGGTCGCCAAGGAGCTGGGCCTGCCTCGTATCGTCTCCATCCAGGCACCCCCCCTCATCCCTGATTAAGGCGCCGCTCGCCTGCAGCAGCAGTGCCTGTGCAGTGTAGTGCAGCAGCAGCACCACGCCTCACTCTCCCCTTCCGCCCCTTCCCTTCTCCTCTCTTTCTGCGCCGCTCTCCTGCAGCAGCTGTGCAAACACCGGCGGCAGCGGAGGCACCACACCTCGCGCTCCCCTGCACTCCTTCATCCTACAAAATTCGACTCTCCTGCCGCTCAGCGCGCGGCTCAAACGTCCCGAGATTCGGGAGGCGCAACCCTAACTGTTGTCAGCTGCAACCGGCGCCCCTGAACCCTGATTGCCACGTCCTCCCCACAGAACAACTACAGCCTGCTCGTGCGCAACCACTTTGACACGGACCTCGGTGAGGTGTGCCACCCGAACAACGGCAACGTGGCCCTGCTGGCTTACTCGCCGCTGGCGGGCGGCGCGCTCAGCGGAAAGTACATCGACGGCAGCGCCACGGACAAGAGCCGCTTCAACCTGTTCCAGGGTGTGTCAGATTTCCTCTCAGCAGAGTGGCAAAGCCGGCTGGCCCTCTGGGGTCCGCCAGCCGTCCCGCCTGTTCTGTGAGCAGCGCTGCCTGACTGGCTGGCAGCACCAGAGAGCAGCCGCACCTGCAACTGCCATTGCTGCAAAGCAAAGGGTGGATGGAAACAGCAAGTGCCGAGCCCAGTCAGCTACGATGGGCGTGGAGCTGCAGCGCTTGGCTCACGGGCGCAACGCACACAGCCGACAGAGGGCCCAGAGACGACAGAGCTGCTGCCAGCCGAGCCTGCCGCGCACTGCCAGCCCCTCTCACCGACTCCCCCGTCCCCCTGCAGGCTACATGGCGCGGTACAACCGCTCCCCTGCGCGCGCGGCCACTGAGCGGTACATGGCCGTCGCCAAGAAGCTGGGGCTGACTGCCAGCCAGCTGGCCATCGCCTGGTGCAACCAGCGCTGGACGGTCACCTCCACCATCATCGGAGCCACCTCCCTGGAGCAGCTCAAGGTAACCCCCTCCTCTCTCTACTCGCATTCAGCGGGGCGCTGCGCAAGCGGCTCCAGGCGCTGCTTGCTGCCAGCAGCAGAGCATGGGCAGCGACATCCTGGACTCTTTGCACGTTTCGTTTTGTCTCTGTTTTGGGTGCTGCTACGTGGACAAGTGCAGGGCAGGCAGCCGCAGCGCTCTCCCTGGCAGTGAGGCCGCCTCCGGCTCCCGCTCTGCTGGACTGGCGAGTGAGTTGACGCAGCTCGACGCCCGCAGGAGAACATCGGCGCCTTCAGCATCGAGCTGCCCGAGGAGGCCATCGAAGAGATTGAGCGCATCCACGCCGCTGCGCGTGACCCCAGCAACTCGCCTCTGGACGAGTGAATAGGCCGGCCGCGGCGCCCGATAGGAGTGTGAAATCTTGAGTGAGTGGTGGTGCTGCAGCTACTTGCCATTGTTGCAGGCGTCGTGCAGTCGCCCCCCAGGGCGCCTGCGGTGCCAGACTCGTGCCTGGCAGCCAATTCGCGGCCGCCAGCTTGCCCTCCAGTCTCCAGTCGGCTTGTCAATCAAGTCAGAAGCGAATTGGTCGCATTCTTGCGGCACTCAGACCCATAGCTCTCTCGGTCAACGTTTAACGGAACGGATGTGAGGCATAGGGGGTGTTGTTGCACTGTGGTGCTGGATAGTTTGTTGCCTTCATCACGCTGGACGCATGGACAAGGAATGGACTGCTGGAATCTGGTGTGTGGCATCCTCATTGCGGGCCTGAAGACGGGGATGCCGTGAAATCCCGCGCCCATGGGACAGGCGGGGCGCAGCGCGGCCAAGGCGTGCCAAGCCGTGTCACAAGCACATGCGGAGCATCCACGGATTTATCGCATTGGCATGCTATACAAGCCTGGAGTGCAGGTGGCGGGTAAAAGCCTGCGGGCGTTGCGTCTGCTTCGCCGCAGCTGAGTGGCAGGTGGCCTCTCGTTGGGAGCAGGCCAAACCTTGGCTTGCCAAGGAGGCCAGGCTTTAATCGCAACCTTAGCGCCAGTACATAGCCCTTGTTGCAAGTAGGCCAGAGACGCGCAGATGCGCTGTTGCGCGGCGCCCGGAGCTGCGCCATGGGCGACCAGCTGACAGCCGCCGATCAAGCAGGCGCGGCCCTGTGGACCTTCCGTGGCAATAACACACGGCTCTGCCCTCTGCATTTCGCTCCTGTGACGCTGCGGTCGTCATGCCCGGCATCTTGCCAGAATGATTCTGCGGGACAGCGTCGCGTGGCGCGCCAATTCTTCTGCAGGCATGTGTTGCTGTCGCCCCGCACTCTACTGGATCCATTGGGGTGCTTCAGCACAGCGAGCCCAGCAGCTCGACCGGCCTGCGGGACCTGTGGCTTCGGCGCAAGTGCCGGGCAGCGCGGCGATGAAGTGACACGCGAGCGCCCGGCGCGATGACATTCCGCTGAACGTCAAAGTCTGGGCCACGTTGCAGGTCGTGAGGCGCCCGGGGCCGCCGAAGCGCCAGCCCAATTAATCAGCGGCGGCAGCGGCCAGGGCGCCGAGACCCCCCACGTCGCGAGCGCGCCGCAGCTGGACGCGTTGGGCATGCAGGTGTCGCCTTACAAGCGTCTGCCTCAGGGCAAGCTGCTGGAGAACGCAAAGCAGCTGCGTGCCCGCGGCGGGATGCGAAAGGCACGCCACGCGACCATGAAGCTCCCTCTGCCTTTTAGAGGCAGCCCAGACCCACTGAAGACGGCTGTATTTGCACCATTCTTTGGTGTGCCCGCTCGCGGCGCGGTGTTCTGTCAGTGCCGCCGTTTGAATCTCGCCAGCCTAGACGGCGGGCCCGAAGCGGTCGATTCGGGCGCAGGCGCGACACGGCAGCCCGGGGACGAGCCCTCCGGAGGACTGGGAGCCAGAGACTGGCGCACGTCTGGCGGGCACGCAGACGGCGCCCGAACACTCGCTGGCTGAGGCGGCGGCCGACCTGCGCAGCTGCGACTCGGCGCCGCCGCCCGAGTCGCCGGCGCTGGCCGCCATCCGCAGCCTGCGCACGGGAAACTCTCGCCTGGACCGGGGCCTGCGCAACCGCATTGCTGCTGCCGCCAAGCGCGTGCTGGAGGCCCGACAGCGCAAACGCCGTGCTGGTGTGCTCATGCACTCGCATGCCAGCCTTCCAACTGGTGCAGGTCGGGAAGGAGGAAACCTCGGTCTTACACTGCTTACATATTGGATGTTTCAGGCCTGGCGAGGAGCGGTTCCAGGACCCTGGACGCCAGCGACATTGCGGACAGTGCGCCTGCTGCGCAACCCAGCGAGCCAGCCTCCCAGATTCCGCAGTCGGGAGCGCTTGTCGTTTCAGGCGCCGCCTGGCCAGGGTGCGCATGCATCTCGAGCCTCCAGGCCGCTTGGATACCCATCAGCAGATCCATTTGGCTCTGAGACTCTGCACACCCTCGTAGAATCTCGGTACCTCTGTCGGCCAACGCCAATTCCGCTGCTGTCGTGCCGCGTTCGCTGCCCACGGCGGCTGCACTGGCGCACGGGACACTTGCCAGCCTGCCCACGCTCGCCCAGGTGCGCTTCTGCGAGCGAATCCAGTCCTGCACTCTAGCGCAGCCGGATGCGGTGTGCGAGTGGGGTGCGCCCATGCAAGCAGGACGTGCCGCCGCTGCAGCCGACACTGGGCAGGGCCGGCCTGTTGACCCCGCCCGGCCCTGCTGCCCTGCTGGAGCAGCCAGCCGGCGAGGTCAGGGCGCCTGCGGCCTTCACTGTCACTACCGGCGTGCCGCGCTTCGCCCAGCGTGCGCCGAGCCGCCTGCTCGCGGCCATGCTGCCGCCTCACCGCCACGACTCGGCTCAAGGCTCATTCGCTCTGCAGGCGGCCCGCCACCGGCGCCGAAGACCACCAGGCCCATCGGCTAGCAGCAGCGATGCCGGCAGGACGCTGGTGGCGAACGACCACAGGCTGGCGCCCTCGTTCCTGCCACAGCACCACACACTCGTACCTCTACGGCACGCCGCAGGTGTCGGCGCGGGTCGGGCTGCGCGAGGGCCCCGCGGCGCTGGCTGGCTGTTATGAATTGGCTGCTGCGCTGTCGCGGGGCCCAGCGCCGCGGCCTCGGCGCTCGGCTCGCATGCTCAGTCTGACGCCGGGGCGCCGCGGTATGACTAAAGGTAGGTAGGACAGCATCTGGCCTCGCCAGTAGTGTTTGCATTCCGCCGCCTGTATGCCGGCGATTTTTTACTGCGTCTGTTGCTCGTCGTGCCGTTTGCAAGACCCGTCCCCCTCCCCCCCCATACGGCTTGCCAGGCTGCTCGCGTCATAGTACTGGGCGGGTTGCTTGCCCACCTGCAATTGGCATCCCTCACCTTGCCCCTTCCCCTCGAGCGGCCTGCAGCCCCGGCCTGCAAGCGGAGAAGCCGCGAATCCCGCTGCAGGAGGGGCACCACCAAATCAGAACCCCATCAGAATAGTGTGTGGCCCCGCGTGATGCCCCCCCCCCCTTTGATGCTAGGCCCCGAAGTTTCCCATTGCCAGCCTGCGGCAAAAAGGCTGCCGCAAGCCCGCACTGCTGCCTGAGCGCAGCCGGGCAAGCTGAGCCGCTCACACCCCTTTTTCCCCCTCCCACGCCTGTCTGCGGCCCCCAGCCCAACCTGTTTGCTCTCGTTTTCTCCGCGCCCCTCCAGCTTGCTGCGGTGGCCCATGCCGGCCCGGCCCTGTGCCTGGAGCCAGGTGGTGCGCCGCGCGTTTTTGACTTGGCTGTGCGCTGCGCCAGAGAGCCCCTGTTTGTAACGCCTCCCTGCCCTGCAAACCCCCCCTCAGGCTCGCCTTCCTGGTCACATTGTGCTGCTGCACGGCCAAGCCACGCCTTCTGCCGAGCAGCACCAATGACACAGCCACACAGTGCGTTGCGGCCCTTTGAATACAACATCGGCATCTCTGCTGCTGGCAAGCAGCGATGCAGAGGCAGTGCAGCTGGGTCGATCAGGCAGGTGGGGCCCCCCAGGGGTCTTGCGACGCGTCCGTCCATTGGCCGTTATATTCGGTGTATCGTGCGATCTCTGCTGCTGCCGCCTCTCCCAGCAGCTGCGAGATGAAGGCGAGAGCCATGTTCATGCCAGCTGACACGCCTGCATGCCCCCGCCTCAGTCACCTGAGTCACTGAAAGGGAAAAGAGGAGGTGCAAACGGGAGCCCTCTAGGCCTCTCTCAAGCTGCTCCTATCGTGTCAGCAGGCCACACACATGGCTGGCTGGATGTGTGCACCTGCAGAGGTCCAGATGTTGCCGTCTGTGACCCAACGTGCATGCCGCACCCACCGCACTCTGTCCGACTGACCGGTCACCCACTCCCAGGAGAGCTTGTTGCTGGTCGCCTGCCGGCCATCCAAAAGGCCGGCCTTTGCCAGCAGCGCTGCACATGGGACCCGTCAGCACATCAGCAGCAGCAGCAGCGGCTACTGCATTGTTACTTTGAAATCAGTGTGTCATGTGCAAGAGGCACATAGCCAGGGAACGCACCAGAGCCTGTGCAGACGGACAGGAGGTACTTGAGTGGCTGCTGCGCGCTGCGGTAGGTATCTGCCAGCCAGCGGAGCAGGGGCTCGTTCTGGACGGCAAGCCGCGTGCCAACGCCTCCTGCAGGATGTTCGTGCCGTGTTAGCGACACCTAATAGATTCTGCAGCCGGAGCATGCATGTTCCCATAGCTTGAGCTGTTTCAGGAGCATTGACCTGGCACCAGGAGTATGTCGAGCGGCGGGCAGTCCTGGAAGCTGTGGGCGACCAGCACGGTGACGCCTTGTGAGCTCCTCACCTTGCCGCCGTGCTGTGACACTGTCGTGAGTGTGAAGCGGCCCTGCAAATGCCCACATTGTGCTCGGTTTCGCAGGTGCTGAATGCTGAATGCTGAACAGCCGAGAAAGAGCGCTGCTCGCTAGCGCTTCAGCTTGTACCTGCGTCACTTTGTTGCCAAAGAGCTCGATTGGGCCGTGCGCATCCAGCGTCTCGTAGCCGTCAAAGAGCAGGACGCCGATGGCCAGCGGCTCCCCCATGCCGTGAAGCTGTCCTTCCGGAAGTGCACGACAGGACGATAGCCGTTCCCACCAGGTGCTAACGTGTCTTACACTCTGGCTATTCGAGTCGCAGGCCAGATATAAATCACACTGCCGCCGAGCAGGCTTGCAAGCTCTTAGCCCTTAGGCGGTCCGCACAGGCAGGCCACGAGCTTGCAGGTGGCTCTTGACCTCGTCGATCCCCACCTCCCGCCGGTGGAATATGCCTGCAGCAAGTGCTGCCGAGGCACGGGTGGCCTCAAACACTTCGGAAAAGTGCTCAGGGGCGCCAGCGCCGCTGCTGGCGATTACGGGGATGCCGACTGCGTCCGAGACCGCCTTGACCAGCTCCAGGTCAAAGCCTGCGCCCTGAAAGGCACCGAGTGGCGGTGTCATGCAAGGTCATGATTTCCAGCCACAGACGTGCTGTTCCCGCGTGCTTGCCGGGGCCCCACCTGGCCGTCGGTGTCTATGCAGTTGAGCAGGATCTCGCCCGCGCCCAGCGCCTCCACGGCCTGGCTGAGCTCGACGGCGCCGATGTCGCGCCCCTCGCGGCCGCCCTTGACCGTGCACTGCCACCAGACGAACTTCTCGCCGTTGGGCCCCGGGCGGGCTGTCTCGACCGTCTTGTGCGGCGTGGCAGTCGGGTCCGCGACATAGACGCGGCGCGGGTCCACGGAAACCACGACCGCCTGCGCGCCGTACGCCTGCAGCCACGCTATGGCTCAGCGCCGCGCGGCGGGCAGCGGCGTAGCGGCCGGCGTTTTCCCGCGCTCGCGGGAATTTGAAATGTTGCGGCCGGCGCCGGGGCAAAGCGTCTCCCCGCAGCATGTGGAAACGCACCCAGGATATCTGCTCAATGCTAGTTGCACCAGTTTTGCGCCCCGTGCGCAGGTACTCTTCGGCAGCGTCCACGGCGTCACTGCCGATCGAGACCTTGTCCGCGCCGGAGCGGAAGTACTCGGCCGCGACGTCCAGCGCGCTGTAGTGCTTGCCCTGCGCGTCCGTGAACGCGCGGATGCCGCCGCCGACCGTGAGCGGCACGAACACCCGCTCCGACGCGCGCCGCAGCACCTACGATCGAAACGCGCGTTGCGTGCGCGGTCGCGACCGCGCTCAGGAGCACGCACAGGCGCAGCGGGAGTCGTCCGGCAGGGGCCAAACCTGCAGCATGGGCATGTCGCCCAGAGGAAAGTCGCGGAAGCCGGTGATGTTGAGGAAGGTGACCTCGTCCGCGCCCTCCTGGAAGTAGCGCGCCGCCAGGTCGACAGGCAGGCCCAGATTGCGGACGTCGCCGCCGTCGCCGCTGTCCCGCACATCGTACTGGTCGCCCTTGGTGACCACCAGGTCGCCAGCGTCATTGGAGCGCACGTCCAGGCACGCGATCACGCGCTTGCCCAGGCCGCGCACGTTGCCTGCGAGCGGCAGACCCCAGCGATCGCACTCTGGACCCCTGCCACAAGCCACGAGGTCCCTTGTCTCGCGCGCCCTATTACCGCAGTGGACGAAGTGGCACCATTGCTGGCCGCCGCCGCTGCCGCTTCCTGCTGCTGCTGGGCGGCGCCCTCGAGGAAGCCGCGCAGCAGGTCCAGGCCGGCCGCGCCGCTCTTCTCCGGGTGGAACTGCGTCGCCGCGACGTTGCCCCGCTGCACGACCGAGACAAAGTCGCTGCCGTAAGAGGTGGTGGCGGCCACCCAGTCGGCGTTGCCCGGCTCCGACTTGGCCCGGAAGGAGTGCACAAAGTAGACCCGGCGGTCGCCCACGCGGGCCAGCAGCTGCGACGGCCGCCTGCGAACGCAAGCCAGCGGGTCGCATCACGCTCCGAGATGCTATCAAACACGACTCGCGCTTCTAAGCCTGCCTGAGGGGGCCGAAACTCCGCGCGCAGGCAGGCAGGGAACGGTCTTTCCTGCTCCATGACGAGCGCCAGCTTCAGGGCTGGCTGGATCACAATCCCCAGGGCGGTGCCCTGCTCGGAAGATGAGTCTGGCTCCCCCCTCCTCGAGCGACAGGAGGGCGCGCCTGGCTTGCAGGTCGTTCCAGCCGATGTGGGGGACCGGCAGGCCCAGCTCCGGCTCGAACTGGGTCACGCGGCCGGGGATGAGGCCGAGCCCCTCGACGCCTCCGTTTTCGTCGCTGCCCTCAAACAGCAACTGCAGGCCGAGGCAGATGCCGAGGAACGGACGGTCCGCCTGTGAAGCGTTTCGCATTCAGTCTGTCGGGCACTCGATGCGGCTGTCGCGAAGCTGGCCAAACCTGTGTGGGATGCGGTGACGGCACCTGGATGTACTCCTTGAGAGCGTCGACATAGCCGCGGTCCCGCAGCGCGCCCATCGCCTGCTCGTACGCTCCCACGCCCGGGAACAGCAGGCGCTCGGCCTGGAGGATGTCCTCCGGCCGGCTGACCTGCGGCACACAGGCCGGGCGACTCCAACATCTGCGGCAGCTGCTGATTGGGAGTTGGTTGCTTGACGTGCAGCGGGGCTGCACCTCTTTGAGCGTGTAGCCCAGGCTGCGCACGGCGTTTCGTACGCTGCGCACGTTGCCGGCGCCGTAGTCCAGCAGCGTCAGCTCGCCCTTGGCCTCGCCGCCTGCTGCCGCCGGCCGGAGCCGCCGCGGCTGCTGCACCCTGGCGCCGGCATTGGGCCTGGCGATCGGCACGAAGGGTCTTCCGCTCGTGCTGGCCGGGCAGCTTCCGCGCGCTCGCTCCGTGCCCTCCATCCGGCACAAGCGCCGCGAAGATGGACCTCAATGCGCGAGCCGTGCGCAGCAAGACCCGATAAGAGATATAAGCGAAGATTAATCCGGGCCCTGCCTCTCGATCAGCAGACAGCGCAGAGCTACTCTTTTTCGAGCGTTCAAGTACGCAGTGGCGCCCAGGTTGTCGGCGCGCGGCCCAGGACGGCCTCGCCAGTGCCGATCGCGAGCCGCTGCGATACCGGCAGGATGGGGGACAGCTGGGAGGACGAGGTGCCGCCGGTGCCGCCGGCCCGGCCCCAGCAGCCACGCTCCGGCGGCCTGAATCCGAACGCGAGCTCCTTCACGTTCAATCCGTCCGCCGCGTCGTTCGCGCCCAACGGCGTGCAGCAGCCTCGCGCGCCGCCACCCGGCTTCACGATGCCCACCTACCCGCCGCCCTCGGGCGGCAGCATCGCCCCGCCTGCTGCACAGAGTAGGCCGGCTGCGGCCCCCAGCAGCGAGCCTGCGGCGCCCCGGCCAAGCGCGGCGCCCGCAGCGGACGCTGCGCCGGCCGCCAGTCGACCAGCGGCCTCCGAGGCCAGCCCGTCGCAAGGTGAGGGGCCATGCACTGCATCACTGCTGATGCCGAGACCTCTACAGTAGGATGCTCTCACGCCCGACCTCCGCTCCTGCGCTCTCGGCCGCCGAACACGGCTCTGGCACCTGCACCGCAGCTGAATGCCGCCGGTTTCCAGACGCGCGGGCGGCGGCGGCGGCCGAGAAGCTCGAGGACCTGGAGGTCTCGGGTGGCGGCGGCGGCGCAGCCAGCGCAGACGCCGCAAAGCCGCCGTCGGCGGAGAAGCGGGCGCCCGGCAAGGAGGCGGAGGCGGCGCCGGACGAGGAGGATGAGGCGGCCGAGACCGAGGCGGAGCGGGCGAGCCGAGAGGCCGAGCTGCAGCGCATCTACGAGGAGCTGGCCAAGGAGGACCCACGGTGAGCGCGCCCCGGGCTGCCGCAAGAGCTGCCCGCCCTTACCTGCCGGTGGTAGCGCTGCAGCCAGCAGCTAGAAGCGGGACAGTCTGGATGCTGCTTGCCGCCCGATTCCGCGACACTGGTTTGAAGGAAGGAGGGCGGGCAGGCAGGAGGGAAGAAACAAGAAAAAAACCGCATACCTATCCCAGCCAAAATGCCAGGCGGGGGACGACAGGAGAGCGTCCAGAGAGCGGCGCCGACCGGACCGGGGGATTTCAAACCCCGAACGAGACGAGGGGATTCTAAAACACGCGCCGCCGCGCAGCGACAACATGAACGTGGTCTTCATCGGCCACGTCGACGCTGGCAAGTCGACGACCGGCGGCCAGATCCTGTACCTGACGGTGCGGCCGCCGCCAGCCTGGCATCTCTCACCAGCCTGACATTTCCAGGCACCAAATAGCCTCGCATTTCCGGTCACTAGCAGCCATGGGCATTTCCGCCCGCCGCTCAGCATGTCATGCCGGCGTTTTAGCCCCGTCCCTGCGAGTTTCAATCCGCTTTGATCAGAACGGGTTGTTTTCCTACCAATGCCTGCCACGCTCTCTGCGTCTGTGGCAGGTGTTTTCTTTTTTTTTCGAATTTCCGGATCGCGCTGTCTGCAAGGGCAGGCCGCCGCCTGACCCAGGGCCTGCTGGCGGCTGCAGGGCGGCGTGGACGAGCGGACGATCCAAAAATACGAAAAGTGCGCCTTTTTGGCCTGGAAAAGATGACCTGCGACCATGGATACCATGAAAGCTGGCGGCGCCTGCTCAGCAGCGAATGCCGCTGCCAGTCATGTGCATGCCTGCCAGGAAGCACAAGCTGGCGCCAGCGCGGCTGGCCGACGCTGCCTTGGCAGCTCTCGCAGCCCGCCTGATTGGCGCCTGAGCCACTCTGTGCGGCGCGCGACTCACAACTGTTGTTACTAACGGGCAGCGTGCGACTCACGACGGCGCGCGACTCGCATCTGTTGTTACTAACGGGCAGCGCGCGACTCGCGGCAGCACATGACTAATGGGCCAGTGAACGCGCGCAGGGAGGCGAAGGACAAGAACCGCGAGTCGTGGTACATGGCTTACATAATGGACACGAACGAGGAGGAGCGGGCCAAGGGCAAGACCGTGGAGGCGCGCCCCCGCCAAGCCCAGCGGCTCGGAAGCCCGGCAGCCGGCCCCTCGGGGGGAAGCAGCTCCATGCCGGCGCTCTCGTCAGCCTCGCAGCCATCGGGAGGGTGCAGAGGCGAGGGTCTGAGAACCCTACTAGGGTCTGCAAACCCTGATTCTGACCCCGAATCGCGGTCCAAACCCGCCCGGGAACGGCCGCTCCGCGGCTCGCACCCCCCGCCGCCCGTGGGCGTTAGGGCCTCCAAACCCTAATTACAAACCCTCAACCCTAATCGCAGGTTGGGCGCGCGCACTTCACGACCGACCGCAAGCGCTACACCATCCTGGACGCTCCGGGGCACAAGACGTACGTGCCCAACATGATCGCGGGCGCGGCGCAGGCCGACGTGGGCGTGCTGGTCATCGCGGCGCGCAAGGTGAGGGCGCGGGGTTTCCTAGGGTATCTCATAGGGTTTTCTGGGGTCTCAGAACCCTGAAGACCGCGACGCTGCTGCGTACTCGGAACTCGGAGGTGCGGACGAGAGCGGCCTGCCGCTTGAAACCCTACAAAACCCTACAAAAGTTGGAAATCCTCGAATCTTTCCGCAGGGCGAGTTCGAGACGGGCTTCGAGCGCGGCGGGCAGACGCGGGAGCACGCGCAGCTGGCCAAGACGCTGGGCGTTTCGAAGCTGATAGTCGCGGTCAACAAGATGGACGACCCCTCGGTCGTGAACCCGGACGGCTCCTGGTCCAAGGCGCGCTCAAGCCCCCTGGCGCCGCCACGTCAGATTCAGGCCGTTTGAATCGGTCAGTTTGAATCGCCCGGGCTCCAGCAGGAAGGCGCCCTCTGGCAGCTCGGCCATGTCGGGATGCAGCTGCGGTGGCAGAACTCCGCATTTTAGGGTTATGGACCCTTAATGCTAAGCCCTTAAGGCAGGAAGGGGGCGCGCCGGGTCTCCCCTCTAGCCTCAGAATCGCGTCTGCATGGGAGAGCGGGCGGCGGCGCTCTTCGCCAGGCTCAATTTTTTTTCTGGACAGGTGTGATGTCTGTTTTTCAGGAGGTTGGAAGGGGGGGGGGGGGGGGGGGGGGGGGGGGGGGGGGGGGGACGCATGGGCCCTGCCTTTAACACCGGAGGCGAGGTCAAGAGTGGAAGGGGTGGCGGCAGGGAGGCAGCCTGTGCCGCATTTTGAATTTTAAATTTAAAATTAAACCCTAAATCCTGAAGTGCTGCCAGCCGGCGCCGACGGCCTGTCATTCCCGGCGTAGCCCCCGCAGGAGCGGTACGAGGAGATCGTGGGCGGGCTGACCCCCTTCCTGCGCTCGTGCGGCTACAACACCAAGAAGGACGTGGTGTTCCTGCCGATGTCCGGGCTGCTGGGCGCCAACATCAAGGACCGCGTGTCCAAGACGCTCGCGCCCTGGTCAGACCCCCTTTTTCTGCCTCTGAGGAGCCACATTGGTGTGAAGGGCCGAAGGCTGCGGCTCGGCAGCTCTGTTGCGCGCTCACTGTTGCTTGGCGGCGGCTGGGCCGGGGCAACGCCGCCGCGATCACTTGTGCAACCTCCGGTGCAGAAACTGCTGAGCCTGAGGGCCATGCTGTGCCCGGGCGGTGCGGGAATGTCCGAGCCGTGTGCGGCGCCAGGCGGCCGTCCTGCAACAGCAGCCGGCGTCACTGGATTCTGCCTGAGATCACTCGATTGGACTTCCCTTTTGCTTTTTGCCAGGTTTCGCCAAGCGTTTCGCCGAGATTTCCCGGAATTCTCCGAATTTTGCCCGAGTTTCGCCGAGTTTCGCCGCAATGCGTGCAGGTACGACGGCGGCAGCCTGTTCGAGGTGCTGGACGCGACCGACCCGCTGCCGCGCGACCCGCTGGGGCCCTTCCGCATGAGCGTCATAGACAAGTACCGCGACATGGGCACCATCGCGATGGGCAAGAGCGAGGCCGGCATCGTGCGCAAGGGCGACCGCCTCTACGTCATGCCCAACAAGTGCGGCCTCCCATCCCCCTGGAGTCCTGCTGGCACAGGACGCTGCAAGCCTGGCTGCTGCTACCCCCCCCCCCCCCCCTTTCCCCACACAGCTGCCGCCTTTGGGGACCTAACTGCCCGCGCGCGCGCCTCCTGGGTAGCCTTCACTCGAACCACTTGAGGGGGTGGTAAGGGGTGAGGCTGTGCCCTGTCAGTGCCTGCGGCACCAGAGCCCACGACCTGAGCAAGGGCCAATCAGACCGGGCTGTGAAATTCGAGCTCAATCTGCTTCCTTGCCAGAGTATTACCGTATCGACCAGAAAGGTTCGCGACTGAATGATTTTGCCCACCCCTCGCTGACAGATAAATGATTCGGCTAGGCGATTCCTGTTCCCTTGCGGTGCAAAAACTAACCCGAAATGGCAAAAAATGCTGATATTTGCAGCGTCCCCGCCCGTTTTGGGCTCGCGAAGAGGGGGAGGCGCGATCTAAAAATAAATTGCCAATACCTTTTCGCGCAGCCCTTATTCGAAGCAAAAAATACCCCCCTCTTGCCAGTGGTCGCGATACTTTCTGGTCGCTACGGTATTATAAAAACCCGGAAAATACAAAAAATACAAAAAATAAAACCTTTGGGAAAAATTGGTACATCAGTCGTCATGCTGAGCCCCCACCTGCGCGGGATCGCAGGCAGGTGGTGACGGTCGCAACCATTTACCGCGACGACACCGAGGTCAGCGCGGCCAAGGGCGGGGAGAACCTGCGGCTGCGGCTGGCCGGCGTGGAGGAGGAGGAGGTGCAGCCGGGCTTCATCATCTGCAGCCGCCACGTGCCCGTGCCCTGCATCACCTACTTTGAGGCGCAGCTGCAGGCGCGCCTCCAAGCAGCAGCCACCCCCGGGAGCCGCATGCCAAGCTGCCGCCGGTCGCCCCGCAGTGCGGGCGTTTGGCAAGAGGGGATTCTAAGGCGGGGGCGGCTGCTGAGCTGGAGGCCAAGCTGCCGTCGGTCGCGGCGCAGTGCAGGCGTTTGCGAAGAGGGGATTCTAAGGCACGGGGGGGGGTCTTTCTGCATGATCAGCCCCGCATGAGACAGCTGGTGCTGGAGCATGCTGAGCGCCGCCCGCTGCCCACCTGTCGCTGCTCGCGTCCCCTCCCTCCCAGCCCCCAAGTCTCATGCCCCGCCAAATTAGGGGGGGGGTGTCCTAGGGATTGTTGCCCAGAACCTGTCATCAATCCCGCAATCCACCTCATCGCATCCCTATCCAAATGCATGCATAACATGCAATTCGAGTTCGAATTTCTTGATTTCGAAAATTTGAAATTTCTCTTGAATTTTTGAATTTGAAAATTTGAACTGTTGAGAGGTCGAGCGCGCTACGCCGCAGCTGCTGGACCTGCTGGAGCACAAGTCCATCTTCACGGCCGGCTACAAGGCAGTGCTGCACGTGCACTCCCTGGTCGAGGAGTGCGAGATCACGCGGCTCGTCGCGCAGCTGGACCTCAAGCAGCGGCCGCCCGCCAAGAAGAAGGCACGGCGCCCGCCGCCGCCGCCCCCCCCCC
>BHFV01000050.1:10892-48694 GCA_003568905.1 Trebouxiophyceae sp. KSI-1 | reverse complement strand
CCCCCCCCCCCCCCGCTCCTCTCATCCTCCACCCCCTGCCACCTCTTGTGTGGGAGCACAGCTGGGAGGCCACCTGCTCTGTTACTCACGGCCTACTGACCTCCTCAAAGGAGGTTCGGGGCAGAAGGGGCAGTGCTGTCGCACTCAAACTTTGGGCCGCTGGTGTCCAGAAGCTGCGGCGGTCCCCGGGAGTGCTTGCTTGCTGCTCGTCGGGTGGTGGGAAGCTTTGATATGCTCCCCGCCAACTGCACCCTCTCGGGTCAGGATTAGAATGACCGTTAAAACCCTTAGAGAATAGGTCATGCATCCGCACCATGCACTAACCCCCCCCCCCCTCTGAAAGTGCTCCCGGAACAAATGCATGTGGAACTCATCAGCTCAAACGCCCACGGGAGATGAATTTCATTCGTCTTTCTCCGCACAGCGTGTTCTGTAGTCATGCCCCTCAAACCTGCCCCTAAACCCTAAATGCAGGTCAAGTTTGCCAAGAGCGGCGCCGTCGTCATCGCGCGCGTCGAAGTCGAGAAGCAGATCTGCGTGGAGCTGTTCGAGAACGTGCCCCAGCTCGGTCGGTTCACGCTGCGGGACGAGGGGCGCACGATTGCCATCGGCAAGATCACCAAGCTGCCGCGCTCCCTCAAGGAGGCGGCCCCCGAGGTCAAGTAGACGCCGCAGCCGCCGGACCGGAGCGGCCGCTGCTGCTTGAGAAGGCGGCGGCTGCTGCCAAAGGGGGCGCAGACGCGGGCTGCTTGCCTGCTAGCAGCGGCTGCAGCAGGCGCGTTGGCCGCTGGCAGCAGCCGTGGCGGTGAATTCGGGCGCACCGCACTGCCTGATTGCAGCAGCTCATTGCGGCTGGCCTGTCGTTTCCTGCAGTAGCAATCGCCAGAGTGCCCGTTGCATGCACGAGAGAGGCAGCGGCCCCCCTTGCCGCCGAGCTGAGCTGGACACGCAGGCTGAGGGTCAGGCTGCCGTGGCTGCCTGCTGCAGCCGCCTGCCTGTGTCTGTGTGCGCGGCCATTAGCAGTAGAGACGTGGCGGCTGCAGCCGCGGGGTGCTGCGTGGCTGTCCTGAGAGCACACGAGTGGGTTGAGCGGCAAGCCGCCCTTTTCAGATAGGCGACTGACAGCTGACACAGACCCTCTACTTAGTGTCAGTGGCGCAAAGTCTAAAGCAGCAGCACGCCGCCGCCGCCCCCCCCCGCTACGCATCTCATTGCAGTGCGCCAGGCCTGCATGCCCGCCGGGCGGCGTAGCTCGCCGCGCAGGCGGCGACCGCATGCACAGCCGCTGGCTCTCCTGCGCCGCGCGGCTTTTGGTTTGCGCCGCGCTAGGCCCGCTTGCCCGCCGCGCCGCCCGCCCGCAGGTGCGCGAAATGCGCGGCGGTGCGCCGCACGCCCTCCGCGAGCGGCACGCGCGGCCGGTAGCCGAGCTCCCGCTTGGCGGCCGCACAGCTGATCTCGCGGTTGCTGGCGGCGATGCGGATGCGCGCGGGCGTGAAGTCCGACTTGGAGACGCTGCCGAAGAGCGCGAGCAGCGGGTACACGAGCCACTCAAGCAGCAGCGCGATGAAAAACAGCGGGCGCCACGGCAGCCGCACGCTCGGCCGCGCATAGCCGAGCGCCTGCAGCAGGTCGCCGAGGAAGGCCCAGAAGGGGACCGGCTCGTCGTTCGTCACGAAAAAGGCGCGCCCGGCGGCCGCCGCCCCAGGCTTGCCCAGCGCCTCGGCCGCCTGCACGGCACACAGCTCGAGTCAACAGGCTGCCCCGCTCCCTGGGTGAGCAGTCGGGCTCAGGCTGGTGTTTGCTGCCGGCTCATCAGGCAGCTAGAGGCGCCAGCAAAACCCGCACAGCACCGTAGCAACGTGACCTTACCTTTTAGCCTCGCGAGCTGCAACGGGCGGCTCACACTGCAGGTAGCACAGGCAGCCTCAGGGCCCCCCCCCCCCCCCCCTGGTCGGCCACCTCACCAGGAGGTGCGCGTCCGCCACGTTGCCGGCATAGGTGAACTCCATCTTGTTGGCGCCGCCGCCGATGATGTACTTCATCTTCCCGGCCCGCGCCTTCTCCACCAGTACCGGCACCAGCAGCCGGTCCCACTCGCCAAAGATGCCGCTCGGCCGCAGCGCGACCGTGGACAGGCCGGAGCGGCCATTGGCCGCCAGCACCAGCTTCTCCGCCTCGATCTGCGCAAGTAAAACAAGCAACAGCATCAGTCTCCGCACGAGTCGCACGCGTGCACTCGAAAGGGTGGCGGTTGCTGCAGTCTGGGCGCCAGCTGCGTGTGCGGTGCCGCATGCCAGCCGCGGATCGATAAGCCACCAGCTTTCCAGCTTTCCAGACTGTGTCCAAGCCCGCCACACCGGCTGTGCTCCTCCAGGCCCCGCTCTTGAGCTGCCTGCTCAGGTCCCAGGCTGCTCCTCTGCGGCTGACTGGCCGATGCGCGCCCCAAGGACTCCCAGATTTCGGCCGACGGCCCTCGCTGCTTGGCTCGGCCCCAGGCACCCGCTCGCATGCTTCCCCAAGCCCAAGTGGCTCTGCACAGCTGCCCAGCGCGGCCGCTGGTGGCTCCGTGCCAGGGAGTTGCTCGCCTTGGTCTCGGTGTAGTAGTCGAGCGGGCGGCGGGCGTACGGCGCCGCCTCGTCGACTCCGTTCAGGTCGCTGCCGTCGAAAACGACCGAGGCGCTGCTGGTGTAGACCAGCCGGGGCACGCGGGCAGCCTGGCAGGCGGCGATCACGTGGCGCGTGCCGTCCACGTTCACCGCATAGGCCAGGCGCCGGTTGGTGGCATCGTCCGCGGAGGGCGCGACCGTTGCCGCATGGAAGACAACGTCCATGCCTGCCGACGTGTGGAAGGGTGCTTATGGACTGTCTGAGGCAGCTGATGCAGTAGTAGAGGATGGAAGGGAGGTGCTTGGGACCTTTGCAGGCGTCGGTGACCTGCTGCTGCTGGCGGATGTCGCCGGTGATTGAGCGCACGCCAGGCTCCTCGCTCGCGCGGACGTCAAAGACGGTGACCATGTAGCTGCCGGCCAGCGCGCGCACGAGGTGGCGCCCCAGGAAGCCGGCGCCGCCGACGACGAGGCATGCCGGCTTGCCGCCGCCGGCCATGCCTGCCCGCCGCTCAGACCGAACGCTCTTTGTTCTTCTTGATCACCTCCGCCAGCTCCTCAGCGGTGGGCGGCCGCTTGCCCTCAGGCGGATAGACGACGTACGAGCGCTGCAGCAGGCCGGGGGCGGTCAGCTATTCGCCCTGCATAGGAGGCAGATGAGGTACATGCGGGGATCGGTCGAGGGCTGCGGCGTACGTTTTTAATCACCGCCTCCAGCACCTCCGGCTTGCCGATGATCAGGTAGGTGAGGCCCACGGGGATGGAGACGTAACAGGCAAACTTGAACACCTGCACGGCAGCCGATCAGGTCGCCGATGTCAAGTGCGAGCAGGCAGGTGATCCGGACGCGCTGGCGGGGAGAAGCGCGCCTCTAGAAAGCCCTTCTGCTTCGAGCTCATCGCACCATCTCTTCTGCGCGACCAGCGCGTCGTTTTGAGGTCGTTTCGGGGAGAAAGGGTTGTTGCCCTCCAACGCCAGGTGCGGAGCTAGACGAGCCGTGTATCGATAGTTGACTGCTGCGAAATATCCTCCTGAGCACTGCTGGAGATAACCTCAGAAAGACAGGGCGCTGATTGAGCGTGATGGCTGCCGATGCGGACTTCGAAGACGTGGAAGAGCTGTCCGGAACCACGCTGGGCGTCCTAGCAGCGATCGGTATGCGGTCGCTTGCCTTTATTTCTGCGACTCGCGTGTTTCAGCCGACTACTGATTGGGCGCGCCTTGGTGTGCATGGCAGCTGGGTTCTTTGCGCTCGCAGCGCTTTTTATCTTCGCGAAACTGGCCCGAAGGCTCCTCAGAGGCAGGCCACGCCCGCCTGCCAACGGCCATGAGCCGCAACCCACAAAGGTCCAGAAGGCAAAGCGCCAGGCGCAGCAGCCTGCCGTTGCTCAGCCCGCCTCGCCGCCTGAAAAGGCACCCAGGTGCCTGGCCCGGTCCCCGGTCCTGCCTTCCTGCACTGAGTATCCACCAGCACGCATGCGACTGAGGCTGCCTGCCACCGCAGCGAGCCCGCAAAGCCGGGCGTCAGCCTCAAGACGCTGATGAAGCAGAGCAAGAAGGCCTCTTCAACGTAAGCCGCCGCTCATTCATGACCAGTCTCGCGTTTTCTAGTATCTGTGACTGAATAATGGGAGGGCTTGCTGCAGGCATGCGGCCAAGGACGTGCCTGTCGACCACCCTCTTTACATCGGCCTGCTCAAGGCAAACTGCTCCCGTATCCACCATGCTCTCCTCGCCCAGGGAAAGGTGAACGCAGAAACTATGGAATATGTGACTGCCTGCCGATCGCAGGGATTCCAAGACGTGGTGGCCGGCATCGCCTTCAGTCCAGACGGCACGCACATCGCGGTCGCATGTGAGGACCGCATGGTGCGGATCTTCAGCGTTGAGGACGCCGGCGCCCGCACCTTCACCTTCAAATTCAAGGAGCTCAAGCGGGAGCCGATCGACGTCGCTTTCGGCGGACCAGGAGACCTCTTTGTGCTGACCAAGGCGTGTTTCCCGCCCTTTTTCAAATTTCCCGCCAAAATTCAAATTTTCGCGCCAAGGAAGGCGCGAATGGGACGCAATCGCGCCTGCAGGGCGGCGTGGACGCGGCCGTGCTGGAGAAGTACGATTTCCAGCCTGGCGCCAAGGGGGATGCCATCCGATTCGCCTGGGAGGCGCCAGGACTGCACGGCAAGGACGCCGGAAAGGGCCTGCGGGGCGCGCAGACGCCCGCCGGGCTCGGACTGGCGCTGTCCTACTCGACAGAGTCGAGCGTGCGGGCCTTCAGCGCGGCCGGCGCGCAGCTGGCGGACGTCAGCAGCGGCGGTTAGTCACCTTTCTCCCTGCGTGACTGATTGAGTGCGGCTGCGAATGCTGGTACTGCTCGGTCGGCTTGCAGACTGCGAGATCTGCTTTGGAGCAGCAGCTTGCATCGCCTCACATCCGGCCGCAGGCAGGCACTCGGTCGCAGCAGGGCAAGCCGGCTGGGGCATGTGGCCCAGATGGCTCGTGCGCCAGCAGGGAAGAGCACGTCGGCCGCTGCTGTCACCTGCAGGTCTGAAGAACCACGGCGCTGCCATCAGCCGGGAAGGCCGCTTCTTTGGGGCGGCCACCTTCACGACCGACGTTCGGCTGTACGAACTCAAGTTCTCGCGCTCGGGAGAGTTTCGAGGCGCCGAAAAGGTCATGGACCTCAAAAAGGCGCACAACAGCCAGGCAGGGCCTCCCTCTTCGCCGCCAAAACTGCCAACCGGGCAGCGCGGCGGGGCTCCTGTGTCTGCTCCTGCCTCCAACCGAGCCTGACGAGCGATCGGGATTCACCAGCTGGGCAGCTGAGCGGCTCACCTTCTCAGCAAACTCCTCAGGCACTGCAGACTGCAGATGGTCAGGAGGCTCTTGAAAGAAGCAGGTCCCAATGCTTTCAGTCAGAGCTCATGTGGCTCGCGACAGCTGCGGCCGGTGCGGCCGCAGGTGTTTTGCCTGGCCTTCTCGCCGGACGGGCGGCGGGCAGTCACCGCGTCAAAAGACGGTCACTGGGCGGTGTGGAACCTGGATGTCCGGTACGAGCTCGACGAAGACCCGAAGGCACGCCACTCTCCGCGCGCTTGCAGCGCCACCGAGCCTTATTTTCCGGCGCTTTGCCGCCTGCCCTCATTGACCCGGGCATGAGCGGTGCCGGCGACAGCGGCAGTAAGGCGCCAGGAGCGCACTGTGAGCCGTGTGGCAGCGGATCGAATCATTGCTCTGGTCAACTGGTCAAGGCTGAGGGGGGTGCGCTGCGGGCAGGTGCTGCTGCGGCGGCCGCAGGAGACGGGGGCGGAGCGGTACAGGCTGATGGCCTGGGGGCCGGGCGGCGTGGTTGCAGCCGCTTTCGGCTCCACGCTTCACTTCCTGGACAGCCGCAGCGGGAACCTGTTGGAGGATGTAGAGGCGAGCACAACCTCCCTCTCCTTCCTCTTCCGCAAGGAGCTGTTGTCGCAGTTTTTCGGTAAACACCGGGAAGGTAGAGAGAAGGGGGGGAACGATCAGGTGGACTGGTGTGAAGGGAGCGCACGAGGGGGACATCCTGTCGCTGGAGTGGAGCCCGGCGCCGCTGAAGCACGGCAGCGGACGCAGCGAAGTGCTGGTGACGAGCGGCCAGGACCGCCGCGTGCGGCTGTGGCGAGCGCCGATGGTCTGATGAGTCATTCGCGTGTGACCTGGCGCTCTGCTCGGAGCTTCCATGGAAGCTCGGTGTGCTGCTGCTTGCTGCTATTTGCTGGCTGCCTGTCGCGCATGTGAGCGCGCTTGTGAGTGGCTGCGCGAGCTCGGTGAGAGCCTGCTTCCAAGTCTGCTGGTGCTACCTCGCATGGTATTCTTCTTCTAGTCACACTGGCCCACAGTTCGCACACACTCACTGGCCGCACGCCCCACTTGCAGTGCCAGCCAGGCTACCCACGCCATTGCCTGTTCTGCTTTGCAAGCGGCAGATCAAGCAACCTGTGTGGAGTGGCTAGCGATCGTGAAGCAAGGTGTGAAGGGCGCACTCGCCTCCGATGCTGCTCTGATGCTTTGCTGAGCCTCAGTCGCTAAGCTAGAATGCTCGTTCGCATGCGCACGCTGGCCGCCGGCGCCAGTGTGTGAATCACACGGAGCCGCAGCAGGGTCTCCTTTGGACAGCCAGTGAGGCTTCCAGGCACAGGCACCAGCACGCGATACAGCACAAGACCTTTCACCAGATAATCCTTTGCAGGGTTCAGGGTGAACCGTGAGCTTCCACTCCAGACCCTGAACTGCCTACGGTTCACCAGTTATTCATCAAGGCAACCTCCGGAAAGTGGCCCTTCTGCTTGTGGTGCCAGCATCCTGTGACTCCGCACGTGCAGCCGCCCAGCGCCTTCACTCCGGTCTCGGCGGCGGTCAGATAGCGGCAGCAGGGCCGGCACAGGCGGTACTGGCAATTCAGCGACCAGCCCGCGTGCCCGCAGCCTTCCGCCGCCCCGCGCGCGACTGACCGCCTCACAAACACCTGCGCATCAGACTTGGCACCCTCGTAGTCGGCCAGCAGGTCCTGGAGCGCCCGCAGCTCCTCCGCGGTGCTGGCCGCCTCCTCCTCTGCACGCAAACTCGCCCAAACGCGCTGCCAACCGGCCGCGTCAACCACATCAAACACCTGAACGGGCAGAGCAGCAGCGCTCAGCGGGAGCAGGTGCGTCCAGAGCACCCCGCAACACACCCCGCAACAGAGCTGCTGCGGGGTGCTGCACGAGCTTGCTTGCGCATGGCATGCCGGTTTGCCTAGCATGATTGCCAAAGGGAGGAAGAGCGGGCGAGCGGACTGACCTGCGAGATAAGCTTGCGAGCGCTGAACAGGCTGCGTGCGCCGCTGCCGGCTGATGCCGCGGCTTGGGCGCGCAGAGCCGGATCGACAGGACGCCACCGCAGCAGCGCCGCCAGCTGGGTGCCAGGCCGGCAGACCAGCTCCTTCTCCAGCCTGCGGGCCGCACAGCCCGGCCTGGGCGCCGCCTCATGGCGCTCATCACATTCGTTTTACAGTAGACTGAGGAGGAGACGGCCGCACTCTACGGCTGTGAAGAGGTCGGGAGGGACGGTTCGCGGCCCCGGCAGCCCCATGTACTCTGTCAGCAGCTCCCTGAGCTCCGCTTTGGTGCCGAACGCCTGCAGGTTGCACTCCCCGGCCGCTGCCTGCAGCCAGAGTAGCTTTGAGTGTGACTGCAACACAGCGCAGATGCGCGCTTGCGAAGGACCACGGCCAGAAGGAGCCTACTCGCAGCTCGGCCAGGCTGCAGCTGGCGGGGTCGCGCCACAGCCTGCGCAGGAGCGGGTGCAGCTCGTGCTTGCTGGTGATGATGCACATGCCGCCAAACGGCTTCAAGCGCGCGCCCAGCGCCGGCAGCGCGTCCGAGTGCACGAGGGCGTGCATCTCTTTGCACGTCTGAGCTAGGGCCAGGTAGCGCCGAATGACCACAGAGGGGCCGCTGAAGTCGTCATGATCCTGCAGGCAGTACCGGCTATCGAGTCTACCGGTGAAGGTGTCCGGCTGCCGCAGGGGGCCTCCAGGGTGACTGACCAGGCTCAGGTCACTGGACAGGTGGTGGTGGTGTCCAGTCAGAAACAGACGCAGCACCGCCGGACCGCTGCTAGACGTGGCCGCCTGCTGGTTGCCAGCCCCTGCAGTGGAAGCCTGTCTGGTTCAACGAGCGGAATGAGGTGGCGTCGGCGACAACGTGGTGGAGCAACTTCCTACCGCGCTTCCGCTTGGAGCGCTTCATCCCCATGCGCGCCTGCGAGGACGCACCAATGCTGAGCATGCGGGCACCCGAGCAAGCGTGCGAGCAGGCTCTGGAGTGCCCACTCGTGATGCCAGGGCAGGAGGCAAGGTCCCCAAAAACACTGCAGTGTCTGCAGCGGGCTGGCCGCCGGTGGCAATGCTCGTACTTTCGCGCATGCCAGGAAGTCGCACCTAGCCGCGTCTGCAGACGTTGCCTGATACCGATCACGCTGCTTGGCCACAGAACATCTTACCACCGCGCAATTTGCAGTCTTTGGTGGTCTTTGCGATCGCCATCTTTCAAAGCAGAGAACCTGGTACGGCAGGTGGAGCTGCCCTCCAGACACTAGGGAGGAAGCATTGCTTCCTGCCTCCTGCACACCTTGACAGCCATTGACAGCACCCTTAACACGCTGCAAGTGCATTGACTGGCATGTGGCCTTGAGCGCATGCTCACAGCCCTCTTGAGCATCGACGGACGCGTGTGCGTGCTAATGTCCGAACGCAAGGGGCCATGCCGTGTTGGATATCGTGGGACGAGGCTGGGCAGGACAGTCACAGGGCTCAGCAGCCAACAAAGAGACATGCCCTTGTTCAGTGGTTGAAGAGTCTGTCTCTGGGGACAACTCGGGAACGTTGGCTCCAGAGCAGCGAGGCAAGCTGAAAGGCGGCTGCACCAGGACACTGGCAGGCCCACTCAATGCTCGTGTGTACTCACAATTTGGACGCTATGAACAAAGCAGTGTGGCGATCAGGCACTGGCAACAGCCATATAGATTTGTTCAGAGGAGGAGAAGGAGGGTTGCGTCACGATGTATTCAGACAAGTAAAGAATCCAGGGAACCTCATCACTCCTCACTCCGTGGTCATGCTGTAGCTCTTCCGCGAGTGGTGCCGGCAGGCTGCCAAGCAGCATGTGCCGTTGCCGCCTATTGCGATGGCGGCTTCTGCAGTGGTGGAAAAGCGGCAGCATTGCCGGCAGAGGCGGTACTTGCAGCGGCGCGAGCAGCCCGCGTGCCCGCAGCCACCAGTCACCTTGCTTTCCAGCACGCGCTCCACAAACTTCGGCGCCTCTGACATGAAGGCGTTGTGATCCTTTGCTAGCAGCTGACGGAGCCGCTGCTCTGCTGCTGGGCCCGCTGCATCCTGCTCTGCAGAAAAGGCCGCCCAGAGCAGCTCCCAGCCAGCCGCATCCGCCACACCAAACACCTGGAGGCGGAAGCAACGGTCATCGCAGGCTGCGCCCAGGCTGCCACTCGCGAGTGCTGCTGCAATTGGCTGCTGGCAGAAGTGGGAACAGGCGGGGAGGCTGACCTGCGATATCAGCTTGCGAGCGCTGAACAGGCTGCGTGCGCCGCAGCCGGCAGAGGCCGCGGCTTGCGGCCGAAGAGCTGGGTCAATCTGACTCAAAAGGAGCAGCTTGAACATCCTGCTGACGCTCGGCCGGCAGCACAGCTCCTTCTCGACCCTGCGAGCCGCAAAGTCGAGTCTGCGCAACGACTCTTCGGCATGCGGGGGGAGCGGAGGTGCCCTGCCGCGAGGAAGATCAGCACTCTACGGCTATGAAGAGGTCGACAGGGACAGTGCGCGGCCCCGGCAGCCCCATGGCTTGCACGAGCAGCTCCCTGATCTCTGCCTTGGTGCCAAACGCCTGCAGGTCTTCCCGGCCGAGCCTGCCGGCCGCCGCCTGCAGCCAGAGCTGCAGTGAGAGCGCAGCACGCTTGCAAAGGTGCTGGACAGAGTCAGCTGAGAAGAGCCTACTCGCAGCTCGGCCAGGCTGCAGCTGGCGGGATCGCGCCACAGCCTGCGGAGGAGCGGGTGCAGCTCATGCTTGCGGGTGATGATGCACATGTAGCCAAGCGGCTCCAAGCGCTTGCCCAGCGCCGGCAGCGCGTCCGAGTGCACGAGGGCGTGCATCTCTTTGCACGTCTGGGCCAGGGTCAGGTAGCGCCGAATGACCACAGAGGGGCCGCAGAAGTCGTCGGCCTCCTGCGGGCAATGCGGCCAATAACGGCTGTCCAGATTTCCGCTTAGGTGCAAGTAATTCGGCATCGACACATGACCATGATGTGTGACTGACCACGCTCAGGTCGCTGGACAGCTGGTGGTGGTACTGGCCAGTCAGGAACAGGCGCAGCACTGTTGGGCCGCTGCTGGGCGCCGTCGCTGGGCTGCCAGCCCCTGCAGGGAACGACTGCCTGGTTCAGCGAGCGAAATAAGTGAGCGTCCAAGACATCACGCCGGAGCAGGATCCTACCGCGTTTCCGCTGGGAGTGCTTCGTCCCCAGCATGCGCCTGCAAGGACGCATCGATGAGCATGGCCGACTCCCGAGCAACCGTGCTCGAGCTTCAGGATGCCACATTGGATACGATATTGCCAGAAAGTCAGACATCCGCAAGAGTGACAGCCGCAGCCGGCTGGCCGAGGCGGAAATGCCGGAATAGTAAGTGAGATGCTGCGAGGTGGGATGGAGCCGCCCGCACCTAGCCTTCTCGCCCGCGAGGCTTGGCTGCTGCTGCCCGTGTTGCTTGACCGCGGACGACATCGCCACTGACCACCGCTTCTTGGCCGGGTTTGGAGTTCGGAGAAATTCAAATTGTAAGGAGGGAAAGCTGGCAGCCTGCGTGCAAGGGGCGGTCGCCAGAGACTTTGCCGGTTGGATGCCATTGCCTACTTGTCATTTCTGTTTTTCCATTGCGAATGCGTGTAGGCGCTCGCGGGGGCAAGACTGTGGGCGCCGCCAGCCACTTGCATCTACCAACGGAGCTTACTGGCATGTGCATGCCAGGCACAGGATTTGAACGCCTTTGCCGGTCACTTCCTAGTTAGGGAGCGTGGACACCCACGCTGCGCAGCCAACTTCCACAGCATGGCCTAGTACAAGCCAACAGGCCCGTCCCCTGGCTCTTCCTCTATGTCATCCAGCTCGTAGTCTTTCGTTTTGACCTCGGCATCCTCGCCAAATTGGATGGCATGGTCGATCTGCACCCCGGCCATGCTTCTCAGCCGCGTGGTTGACCCGCCAGTGGCAATTGCACCGTCCAGCAAAAGCCTGTCAGGTGGCAGTCCCATGCCGGGCAGCCCCGCTTCTGGCAGGTCGCAAGGGTGCCTGCTGCGCGTTGAACTCTGCAGGACAGAGCAGCAGCAGAAAGCTTTCTGCAGTGGCAGGAAAGAGCTTGCTGGCGGCGCCTGACCTGCGACAGTACGTACGCCATGCTGTCCTCGTCCGAGTAGTCCAGCGGCTGGAAGCTGACCATGCTCCAGTCGTCGATCAGCTGCAGCACCGCCCGGTTCAGCCGCGCAAAGGCGGGCCCCGTCGCGTCCTGCAGCCGCCGGCCCAGCAGGCGCGCGTCCGGCATGAGCCACTTTTCCAGCGCGCCCTGCGGCGGGGCGGCCCCATCAGACCGTCCCTTGCAGCCTCCGCAGGCACTCGCAACTTTCAAGGCTTGTGGGCTGCAGCAGCAGCACGTGCGTGGTGAGTCGCTCGCCTTGTCCTCTGGCGACAGCAGGTCGACCTTTGTGAGCACGCTCACATGCGGCAGCTCCAGCAGCACCATCGCCGCCAGCGCCTGCAGGCTGCCGGCGACAAACTTGGCCGCCTCCGACACAAACTGGCAGTCCAGGCAGTAGACCGCGCACAGCGCCCAGCCCTGCAGGTGCCACGCCAGTCAGGCCAGCCGCTCTGCTGCCCGCCCGTGACTGCCACAGCAGCGCGTTGGGAGGCACAGGGGCGGGCCTGCAGCCGCAGCCAGTCCACCAACGTCCGGAAGACCGTGACATGCGAGTAGAGCTCTATCTGGCCGGGACAGTCAAAGACAAGGTAGTCCTCCTCGCCAAAGCCCTGCAGCCGACGCAGCCTCTGGGTGCTCTGAAGCCGTTTTGGTTGGAGATCTGCTCCGGCTGGTGCCCAGGCGGCAGGGCAGGCTCGCCTCCAGCTGCTCGCCCAGCCACTCGTCCAGATTGTCTTCGAGGTACTCCATGCAAGCTAGCAGGCCCCTGCGCATAGGGCAAGTCGACTCAGGTTTCGGCTGCCGTTCAATAGTAGCAGCCCGCGGGTCTGCGGGAGGCCCCGACCCGTTGGGGCCCAGCTTCATCTCGTCCATGACGTCTTCGAGGGGCACCAAGTCGCGGATGTCAAAGGCGACCGGGTAATTAAAGTGCTCCGCTGCCGGGTCTGTCGCGTGCCATGGGCAGCTGTCAGCCAGAGCGACTGGGCAGGTGGCGAGCTGGTATGCAGAGAGGGGGCAGAGGGTCACCCAGATTGACTATGTGCACTCTGCGGCCGACGGTCTCGCAGTGCTGGTTCAGGTTGTCGCAGTAGGTCGACTGCAGCAGAGGCATGCCAGGTGGATGAGGAAGTGATGCACGTCCCCATCCGCTCACGAGAAACAGCATTGCTCCTCTAGGTGCCCCGTCTCTCACCTTGCCGCTGCCCGCAGGGCCGATAACCAGCTGGGCGTAGCGCCCCATGTCGCGCCGTCGAGAGCAGCCGCCTCCTCAGCGTCTCCTGGACGACGGATCCCTCCGCATGATCTGTTCAACTGATTCTCGCTGCCGTGTCGTTAAGAGCTTGCTCTCCTAATGCACCTTACTGCGTGATGCTGATGGAAATTTCGACAGGGATTGTTATGCTCACCCCGACAAGTTCTACGAGAGTGTCAGGCAATGTCACTGGGCAGCGGTAAATCGAGTCAAAAGACTGACTGCCGGGAGAGAATGATGCGGAAATGCGCCCTTCAGTCAGCTGAAGCCAGCCCAGCTACACTCGCAATCGGACATCGATCCTCGCGTCCAGGAACGGTAGCCAATGCCATCGAGGGGCGCTGACACATGGCGGCAGGACGGGCGCTGCGCGAGGCGGGCCGCTCGATTCTTATAGCGCTTGCGCTCTTTCTTTGCCTCGGGAGCGGCTTCTTCCTGCACTTGCGCAGCCTCCCACCGCTTCGGGTTTGCGTCCTTGAACACATCCAAAGCTACTTGAAACAAAAACCGTACCCATGCACGGCCACATGCAACGCAACCCATGCCACCCCTCCCAGGCCGAGGAGCGGGCGGTGCTACAAAAGTTTCCACCAGCTGGAGTGGCAGACCTGAAGGGACAGCGAGATGTACTGGTCGCCTATGGCCGCACGCATCCCGTTGCGCTTCCTTCCCCCCCGGCATGCCGATAGTGCATGCTGATGGGCAACTGCAGCGACTGAAGGGACTGCCATCGCGCAGGCCTCTGTCCTCTCCTCCTTCTGCATGCTGTACGTCCTCATGCAGACCTTTGCCGTGCCCGGCACTCTCTCGCTCAGCCTGCTGGCTGGAGCGCTGTTTGGAGTCGTCCGCGGACTGCTGCTCGTCGCAGGCGAGCCCTCCCGCCAGCCACAGCCCGAAAATGGACAGTACGGCTTGCAGCCTGTAGGACTGAGGGTTGCCGATTTGGCGTGCAGTGATCAGCACGGTAGGCGCCACAAGCTGCTTCTGCCTGTCTCGGCTGATCGGGCGCAGCCTGGCTCGTGCTGTCTGGCCCGAGCGGGTCGAGAGCTTTCGGATGGAAGTGGAGCGGCGGCGAGGCGACATGCTCAACTACATCATCTTTCTACGCGTCACGCCTGTTCTGCCTAATACCTTCATTAACCTCGCGAGCCCAGTCGTGGGCGTGCCGCCGCTGCCATTCATTGCGGGTCCGCCTCGGCCACCACTTGCGCCAGTTGAAACTGCATTCCAGGCTGCAATGCTCTGTAGTGATCTGCAGCTGACTGTGGGGGCGTGTTGCAGGCACGCTGCTTGGCTGCCTGCCCAGCAACTTTGTTGCGGTCAATGCGGGCAGCCGCCTGAGCGAGCTGCAGTCACTGAGCGAGCTGTACAACACCAAATTCCTTCTGCTCGGTGCGTTCTGACCCAGCCGCTCCAAGTGTCCGCCCTGCAACACTGGTCACTCAGAGGGCATGCTTCCTGCAGGATTGGGCATTGGAGCTGTGGCCCTCCTCCCCATACTCTTGCGGCGTCGGGCAGAGCGTGCCAAGTCCCTCTAGCACGAGTCCCTCTGGCACAGCTACATCAGCGCAAAACGCTCCACAGCAGGCCCCATGACGCTGCTTGGTCCATTACAGCAATGCGGACACAAACAAGACTGTGACTCTCCTTTGTATGCTCCTTGCTGGCGGCCACACCCGTATTGCCGGTGGCTCGCAAGCAGGCAGCTTGCAAAGTCCAAGGTAAGGCCAATGGCGGCAGTATTTGAATTCTATATCAATCGCCACACAGCGGTTCGTTGCGCTGTACAAAGGCTTGCAGGCCTTGAGCCGGGCAGCAGTTGCCTCGGACCTCCACTACCCGGCACCTGCGTTGTGCAGCTGGTTGGGCGCCACATCTGCTGCTGAAACAAGGATGCAACTTGACAGTCAGAACTTGGCAAGGATGGCGCCGTCATCGGAACCCGGTTCTCCGAAAGCCTGGGAGGCGCCGCTGGAGGCGATCCTGCGGGCCACCTCCCGGCATCGCGTCCAGGACCGGCTGCAGTGCATACTCACCAAGGTTGATGCTCTGTATTGATTGAGTCATGCAAATAAGGGTCTTCAGCTGTACTTCTGAACCCGATCGCGGGCGCAGGCCTTTCCGCCTGCCGCGGAAGCAACCTTCGCCGACATCTTCGATCCTAGGTCCGCCTAATCTCCGCTTCTTTCCCCAAACCTGAACCAAATTGCGCCGCGTAAGCGCTTCAAAAGTCCTCCCCTGTCCATATCGACGTGCAGAACCGATCGGGCGACGCTCGCGGCCGCGTGGCTAGGCCTGCCTCCCCCATTCATCTTGTTATGTAGTCTGACACAATGACGATCATGGGCTCGTCTGAGAGCTGCCTTAGGCTATAGGCACCCAAACGAACGCCAAGAGCGGCGCGGTCGACCTAAGGGAGGCGATCAGAGCCAAGGCCAGCCGGCTGCGGCCGCTGCAGCTGCGTGCCCAATCGAGCATGCTGTGCGGGTTGCTGCAGGCCAGGTGTGCTTCATAATCGACAGATGTCTCTCATCAAATATGCAAGGCTTTTGAGCGCATAACTGAAAAGTCCTTGGCTGCGAGCAGGGGACGCGCACTGCCTGGCATGCCCCAGGCCTCGCTTCAGCCTCCAGGCGCCGACCGCCCTGACTGGCCGTTTGCCATCAAGCTGAGTCCGCCCAAGGACGCTGCCAACCTCTGCAGGATGCATCTGGCGCGGCAGGCGGCCGGCTGCGTGTCGTTTCGGGCAGAGGTCTCAGAGCTTGCAAGCCGGTGTCCAAGCTGCTCCCGGCCGGCCTTCATTTATCCATCCTGAACCTCGTGAGCGCCTGCAGGTCTTTCTGCCCGAGCAGGAGCAAGTCAAGATGCAGCGGCAGGCCAGGAACACGGCTGTGCTAGCCTGGCATGAGGCAGCCCGCCAGGCGCACATGGAGCGCCGACTGGACGCTCTAAAGGCACACAACGTGGAGCAGTACAAGCAGCTGATGCAGGACCGCCTCTTCTTTTTGCTTTCCCCGCATGCGGTCCAGCTTTCTGCTGCTCCAACAACAGCTCTGACTGCTTTCAGGCTGTGCAGGGCTCGGGCAACGAGCGGCTGCAGGAGCTGCTGGCCCAGACGGACCAAGTCCTGCGCCTGGTCACCTCCCCACGCAGTTCCTTGCATTGCATGGCTTCAAGGGCACAGCAAGAGCGAGCTTGAGTCTGTCAGTGCGTCTTCTGCAGCTCCTGAGGCGCCTGGGCGATAGGTTGGCAGGCATGGACATCCCTTCAGGTTTGTGCCTCGTAGCTGAAACCTAGCAAGCAGGCTCCTCCTGATGTCGCTGGCAGCCAAGAGGTGTCCGTTGTCTTGCAGGCTGCGATGCGGCCTGGGCTGCCCTGGCGGACAGCCTGGAGGCAGACGTGGAGCAGCCGGCGCTGCTCACTGGCGGCACATTACATCCGTTCCAGCTCAAGGCAGGCTCCCCCGTGCTTGTGGCAGCACAGTCTGTGCTAAAGCTTCCAAGTGGCCACGTACACCACAGAGGAGCAACCTGTGCCCCCGCAGGGCCTGCGCTGGCTGGTGGCGCTGCACGACAGCGGCCTCAACGGCATGCTGGCGGACGAAATGGGGCTGGGCAAGACCATCCAGGCAGCTTCCCCTGGCCTCCTCCTGCAGGGCCGCCCATGCATCCCACGGCCCTCCCTGGCAGCTCGAGCACAGCAGTCCGCAACCCCTCCCTCTGTCATCCACCGCACATTTCTGCAGGGCAGCTAGCGGTGGCTGGCTGCAGGTGATTGCGCTGTTCGCCCACCTCGTGGAGGCCGGGCATGCCAACGGGCCGCTGCTGATAGCGGCGCCCGCGGCCGTCCTGGACAACTGGGGCCAGGAGCTGGCGGCCTGGGCGCCGGCGCTGCCGGTGGTGCTGTACCGTGGGAGCGCTGCCGCCAGGGCCAGCCTGTTCAGCTCCCAGGCCAGTTGCCTCCCGCATCACGGCTGGGTAAAGCCAGCGCGCCCTGCAGGAGGCTGCTGCGCGGAAGCTGCCGCTGCAATCCAGGCCTGGTCGACTGCTCTGCAGGGTCTCTGCCAGACCCCCATGCCCTGCCTTGCCGTGCCAAGTGCCGTATATGAGCACCGGCACGATACAATGAGGCACGGCCGTTGTATGCCGTGCAATGGCAAGAGACGCGCGCAGCCACGTGCCAGCAGGTGCGCCGGGCCAAGGGGCCGCTCGTGCTCGTGACCAGCCACGACTTCCTGCTGCGGGACGCCGCCCGCCTGCGGCTCGTCCGCTGGCACTACCTGGTGGTCGACGAGGGACACCGGCTGAAGAACGGCGAGTGCAAGCTCAGCCTCGAGCTCAAGGCGTACCACACCGCCCACCGCCTGCTGCTCACAGGTCCCTGCCCTGCCAATGCTGCCGCCTGTGCCAGGCAGCGGCAGCTGCCCCCTACTTTGCAGGCAATCACAGGCGCAAGAGGCCGCCCTTATCAGCCGTGGTCGGCCGCGCAGCCACGCCGGTCCACAACGGCCTGTCGGAGTTGTGGGCGCTGCTGGGCTTCCTGGTGCCGGAGGTCTTCCCGGCCACTGACGACTTCCACGCCTGGTTTGCAAACGGGGGCAAGGACGGGGAGGAGGCGCTGGGCGAGGAGGCGCAGCTGCTGCTGGCCAGCCGCCTGCACCAGGCGTGGCCCCCTGCTGTGCTGGCCTCGTGCCGCAGTCGGCTGGTGGTACCACAATTAATCAGGGGAGCGCGGTGGTGCGGTGCAGATCCTGCGGCCGTTCCTGCTGCGCCGGGTCAAGGCGGACGTCGCCTCCCAGCTGCCGCCCAAGGCACGGTTCCTGACCTGCCTGATTGCCCGGGTTTGTGGCGCGCAGATGAAGCAAAGCCTGCAGCCTGCAGGTCGAGCGCGTGGTGCGCTGCCCGCTGGCGGCCTACCAGCGTGAGCTGTGCCGCCTGCTGGAGGCGGGCGTTGCGGCCGGCGGGCTGAAGGGCGTGAGCATTCACAACCCGGTCATGGAGCTGCGCAACATCTGCAACCACCCCTTCCTCAGCCGCCTGCACCCTCAGGTGCTACCCTTCCCGCCATTTTTGTCGCCGCCCAGGCCGCGGCCAGCCACGCCTGGATGATACTCGCGAGACGCTGCCGGGCGCAGGGTTGCGAGGCGCTGCTGCCGCCGGGCGCGCTGCCGCCCGCGGTGCGCCTGTGCGGCAAGCTGCAGGTGCTGGACCGCCTGCTGTGCCGCCTGCACGCCGGCGGCCACAAGGTGCTCGTCTTCTGCAGCATGGCGCGCGCGCTGGACGTGATCGGCGAGCAGCTCGACTGGCGCGGCTGGCGCTTCCTGCGCATGGACGGCGGCACGCCCGCCGGCGAGCGCGCGGACCTCGTGCGCGACTTTTCCGACCCCGCGCGGGGCGCGTTCGCGTTCCTGCTCAGCCTGCGCGCGGGCGGCGTCGGGCTCAACCTGCAGGCCGCCGACACCGTCGTGCTGTACGACAGCGACTGGAACCCGCAGATCGATCTGCAGGCGCAGGCGCGCGCGCACCGGCTCGGCCAGGAGCGCCCGGTGCGGTCCCGCCGCCGCCGCCGCCGCTGGCCGCAACCCATCCATGCAGCTCGAGCGAGGAGCTCGTCATGCCGCAGGTGCTGGTGCTGCGGCTGCAGACTGCCAACAGCATCGAGGAGTACGTCTGGCAGGCGGCGCAGGACAAGCGAGCTGTGGCGGACCGCAGCATTGCGGGCGGCCTGTTTGACCGCACAAGCGACCCACAGGCCAGGCAGGCGCCCCCTGCCCAGCTCAGCTGCTCCTCAAATGCAGGCGCTGCAGCAGGGCTGAGCATGCGCAGCTGGAGCCTCGCAGGCAGGCGTTCCTGCAGGAGGTGCTGCGGAGCAGCAGCACAGCGGACGCCCAGCTGGACTGCACTGAAGGCGGCCTCTCAGAGGCGGAGCTGGACAGCCTGCTGGCCCGCGGCAATCCTCCGGAGGGCAGCCAGGCGCCAGAGCCTGCTGCTCAGGCGTCGCCAGGGCAGGGTGGCGGTCTGGCGTCTGAGGAGGAGATCCGGGAGCTGGTCGAGGCCGCCCATGCAGCAGCGCGCGGGCCAGCTGAGGCAGAGGGTCAGCTGGGACGGGGCAAGCGGCGGCGGCTGTGCGTGGACAGCGAGGCGCCGCGCTATGTGTTTTCCCCAGAGGAGTGACCACCTCTCGTCGTCACATAGGGGTATGCTGTGCCACTCGGATCAGTGTTATGCTTCTGTCCTCCTCCGTCCATTCGGCGGCTGTAATTGAATGGAGGGGTCATAAACAGAACAAGCCGGGGGGGCACTCTGCAAGCAAAGCTAGCAGAAGACAGGACGATGGGCGGGGAGGCATCGAGTTGACGATTCATTGACTTGATGTGCCCAGCAATGCGATTGGGGGGGCCTCCCACGCTCATGGACCAATTATGCAGGGCTGTCCAAGCCATGCGGTCGCCGTCGTTCTCGGTCGTCCTTTGGCTGCAGCACTAGCCGGCAGCGTTTCCGCTGATTGCTAGGGATGATGGCATCCCCAAGAAACTGTCCCTGTTGCTCTGACTGCCTCTCCCTGCACACATGCCGGTGAAGAACTTTAACAGGAATCGCTTTCGATGGCCGGCAACCAATGAGCTTTCGACGATAAAAGGATCCCGGAATCGGGCTGATCAAGGTTTGGACGGACCCAGACTCTTCAGTGCAAAGCCGTTGCACGGCGCCGGCTAGTACGATGTTGCCCTGCTTGTCCAGGCAGGTGAGCTCGCCGGTCAGAATTCGGCCGTCCGGAGTCTCCACCTACGAGCACAGCGCAACAGCTCAGCGGAACAGGGGCACGCTGGGCCAAGCCTCCCGAGCAGCCAGAGCTGCATGGCGCCGAATTGCACCTCCAGGAGCTTGCCCAGCAGCTCCCGCGCCGCTTCCACGGCGTCCCTGCGCTTTCCGTCGACCATTTTCCCTATGAGCTATGAGGACGTTCCATAATGTCCAGTGCTGACAATGTCCAGGTTGCATTCGTTGCGAGTTACAGCAAAAGCAGCAAATTCTTTCCATTTGCTGTACCAACAAATTCCTATCGTTGGTCCAGGATAGGAATCCATCCAAATCCAATCAACGACTAACACCCTGAGAACAGCTGAGAACAGCAAGCGCGCATGCAAGCATCAGAGCATCACATCTGGCCGGTCCTCACTTGCCGATCCAGCTCGTCTGCCGTGAGCTGGCCCGGCAAGCGGCGTCCGCCCGGGTTGAAGATTGAGTACGCGCTGGCTTCTCCATCCTTCCTTTGCCCCAGGTTGATGAGCACTAAGCTTATGATGGTTGCGAGGACAAACAGCTCGCCCACGCCACAGCGTGAGGCCAGCGGCGCAGCTAGCAGCCAGGCAGCCAGGCCCAGCCACACAGCCGGGCGCACCTGCGGGGGCCGCCAATGGATGTTCTGGTCCCGTCAGATGTGCCAGCAGGCGCGGTGTTGCTGCATGCGTTGCAGAAAGGAAGGGCGACCTGGTAGAGGAGGATGAGGAGGAATTCAGGGACATGCGCGCGTCTGCAGAAGCGGACAAACCCCTTGTCCGGCAGCCGGAACTCTGCGTCCTCGTCGTCTGCCTCTGCAGCCGCTGTGCTTGTGCCAGGGACTGGAGAGTCGCGCAGCGGCAGGGACTCTGCGGGTGCGCGGGGAGCCGGCACAGCCAGCACAACCTCCCCAGTCTCTGCAGGAGGCAAACGGGAGTGTTGATACTGTGAGAGCTGGGTAAACGGGAAGGCTTGAGGCTGCACAAGAGCTTGCCTTCTCGCACGCTCTCGCAGGGCACACTGTCTTCTATGACGGCGCCGTTCGCTATGAGCTTTACAGCTGCGGGGGGAAGCTTCAGCCGAAGGGCGACCTGACGCCGCAGCTCCGCGACCTGTGGCAGCTTTTCAGTTGAGAAGCAATGGGAAGCAAGGTCTCGAGCGGGAGGCAGCTTGTAGGTACTAAGATGGCGCGCCTGGGCCGAGTCGGGCAGGTCCACCTGGAATTCGGAGTGCAGCGTCTGCACCGCGACGCGCATGCTTTCCTTCTTATTCCTTGAAACTTGCCTATGGACTATGGACTGTCCGCCTGCGACGAGCCCAACAGCCAACAGCCTAACTTGGAACGTCACCTTTTTCATCGCCTTGGGGTGCAGGCCAGGAGACGAGAGATGAGATCATTGCAGTAACGAGAGCAGCAGAACGAGAGCACGAATCTGCTCTTTTCCTTGCGGTCTTTCTCACTCGACACGCATCCGCAATGCAATCGCGCAGTTGCCTGCACACGCAGCGCTGCCTAGCACTGGGAAGGTTGCGTGAGAATGCCTTTAGACGCATAGCTGCTGCCAAGCCGTGCCAGCTGCGGCGATTGCGGACGCACGAGCTGTTGCCCATGCAAGGCAACACATTTTTCCCCTGCGGGAAGCCTGCCTGGCCCTGTGGGCGGCGAGACCTGCAATCCAGGGCCGCGGATGGTGAGCCCGGGCCGTCGCAGCGCAAGGACGACTCGACCATCAGCCGGGTGCTGGACGTGTTTCCCTGGCTGGGCGAGGGCGTCGGCAGCTCCGCCTCCCTGCTGCTGTGGGCCGGCTTCCTAGGTACCCAGGCTCACCAGAGCATGTACGTTACTACCCTCACTTCCACGCTTTTTCCACCTGTGGCCGCCGCCTCGCGCTGCAGCATACGCCATCCTGCTGTCGCCCAACCAGACGCCCAAGCTGGACGAGTATTTCGTCAAGAAGCTGGTCGGCCTGGAGCGCGACGACATCCCCATCAACCTGCTCTACACCTGCGTGTTCAACGCGCTCGGCGTCTACCCGCTGCTGTTCACGGCGCTGCTGCAGCCGTCCGGGCGCAGCGGCAACAAGGTCCCCCTTTTCTCCTCCCAGCAGCCAGCAAACCGGATGAAGAGCTGCGCGTCTGAGCCAGGAAGAGCCTCCCTCCCTCCGCCCCGCAGGTGCCCTCCTGGCCCTTCACGACCGCCTCCTTTGGCCTCGGCTTTTTCGCACTCGGCCTCTACTTTGCGCTCTGGAAGCCGAGCGCCGAGGTCACCAGCCCGCCCACAAAGCAGCAGACGGTGCGGCCCTGCCTCCGCCCCCCAGCATCGCTCGGACAGCCGGCTCGCGCCCTGCTGACGCCATGCGGCACACATGCGGTGCAGGAGGGGCTGCGCAACTTGAGCACTCGAGTGACCGAGTCCGCCATCACGGCCGCGCTGCTGCTGCTGATCGTGCTCGGGCTGTACGGGACGGCAGCCTTTGCGGCCACGGACGGCCGCCAGTGGGTCAACTTTTTCCAGCTGTTTGAGGAGTCGCGGCTGGTCCGCTCCGCACTCGGTGCTCTGACAGCGGCAGGCTGCCTCTCGTCTGGCCCCTCAGGATGCCGGCTGGGCTGCAGGTGCACGTGAGCACACTGGACTTTGTCGTGCTGACGAGCGTCGCGCCCTTCTGGATGGCGAACGACGCGCAAAAGCGCGGCTGGGAGGGCCGCGAGCGGCTGCTGCCGGTGCTGTCGTTCATCCCGCTGCTCGGCCCGGGTCCGCCCCCCTCTCGATGCAACGGCAGTCGCTCCGGCAGGCTCGGGGGACGGCTGCTGACTCGACCGTCTGCACGTGCAAGTGATCTACCTCGTGCTGCGGCCCAAGGCGAGCTGAGGCGATCGATTTTGGGGGGAACAGGAAAGTTGGGCAAAGTGGTGCCACGCAAGTTTCGGTATTCATGAACAACAGGCTCCGGCTAGCTGCTTACCCAGCTGCAGTGGCAGGCTGCTGCTGCTGCCACGGTTGCTGCCGCTGAGGCGGGTTCGCGCAGGCGGGCATTCAGCAGTGCCAGCTGCCAGCGGACCCCGCAGTCCCTCCAATTGCAAGTCCATTCAATGCATCCAACTGTAAGCCATTCTAATGTTCTGCACCGGCACCCCATGCACCGGCACCCCAGAATGCTCTGCCGTCGTCACAGCGGCGCAGCAGCTCGATCGCCGACAGGCAGAACAGAGCCAGGCCAGAACAGAAAATAAAATAGAGAAGAAACAAAATAGAGAAGAACAGTCGGGTCTGCAGATAGCCACACATTTGAAAGCGCAGGAGATCTGAGCGAATCGGGAGGATTTCCCCCCGCTCGCTCTCCGCCTGGCGAATGTAAAGCTATGCAGCGTAGTTGATGGATGTAGTGATGGATGTGATGGCCTTGCCGCATCTGGACGCGCCGGCGCCGTGCAGCGGCGACCTTTTCGTCAAGGGGCTGCCGAGCGACATCAACGAAACAGCGCTATTCGACATATTTAGCCGCTTCGGCGAGATTCGCAGCTGCCAGGTCCTGCCCGACGGCCAGCAGGGCGCGAACATCGGCTTCGTGAACCTGAGCTCGCCGGCTTCAGCGCGTGAGGCCATCGCCGCGCTGAACGGGGCGAGCACCGAGCGCGGCGTCCTCGAGGTCCGGCCGACGCCGCCGGCGCCAGGTACCGATCTCATCCGCCCTGGCGGGGGCCGCGCTCGCATCGCGACCTTCACCTTTTTTCCGGCCCGGAGCGCGGGCGGCGCCGCCCGTCGCCGCCGCCGCTGCGCCGCGCGGGGCGCGCACTGGTCGTGGCTGAATGCCGCATGCGCCTCACGGCCGGGCCTCAGGGGGGAGCGGGGACGGCGTGCAGCCGGGCGGGTCTCGGAGGCGCGCTCGGAATGCCCTTGCGCGCGATGGGCGTGCGACTCGCTTGTCGCAGCCGCGAGCAAACGGGCATAGGGGCATATGTTCAAGTGGGAACCATCCGGAGTCCGCGAGACGCCACAGCCGCGACGCGGGAGGCGCAATGTGCATGTCGGTAGCCGCCCCCGAAGGTGCCCGCTGAACCCACGGTGCCCCGACAGCAGGCGCGGGCCGGCAACAGACACCATGTGACAACCTCTACGTGCGCAACCTGCCAACCACCTGGACGGAGCAGGTGCGCCAAGCCGCAGGCGTCCGCCGCAGCTGCCCTGCCGCCGGGCGCCCTCGTTCCTGCTGACAGGCCGCGTGCGTGCAGGACCTGCGGGAGCTGTTCAGCCCCTTTGGCAGCATACAGGAGTGCCGCATCCTGCACCGCGGCGACGACCTGCGGGGCGCCGGCGCGCTCGTCCGCATGAGCAGCATCGAGCAGGCGGCGGGCGCGATCGCGGCGCTCAACGGCCACACGCCGCGCGGCCACGTCGGCGAGGCGCTGACCAGCCAGCCGCTGCTGGTGCGGTACGCGGACAGCCCGGAGGAGAAGGCGCGCAAGCAGGCCCGCAAGGAGCAGCTCGCGCAGCAACGCCTGCACAGGCACCCCCTGCCCCCGCCCCGCTAACCCCCAAACCGCCCCCGCCCGCCCTCACAAAGCAGCGCCCTCACACACCACCAAGGCATGTGCCTGCAGGTCACTCGACCTCCCGGTCATGCACCGCGACAGCGGCGAGCTGCGACACTCCTCGCTGCCGTCGGCCTTCCTCTCCTACCGCCGCCCAGGCACCCCCCCCCCTCCCCTTCTCTCCCCCGGCAGTCCCCAGCGCGCCTCCTCTGCCTGCTGACCAGGCAGCTTCCCGTCGCCTGCAGGCCTGGACCTGTCGAGCGGCCCGGTGCCCCCGGCCCCCGCCGGCTACCTGCCCGAGCACAGGCTGTCGCATGACTCCGCCCGCATGCCGCCCAGCCTGGACATCGACTCGCTGCTCTCCTGCCTCGGCCCCGCGCCCGCCTCGCAACTCGCCCTGGAGCCGCACCACCTGAACGGCAACGGCCTCAACGGCAGCAGCCACCTGAACGGAGGCCACCTGAACGGCGGGCACCTGAACGGCGGGCTGAACGGCGGCGGCAACGGCGTCAGCCTGGCCTGCCTGAGCCCCAGCAAGGGGCTGGTCCCGCCGCCGCCGCCGCCGCCGCCCGCGGGTTCGCCGGCGCCCGGCTGCGCCAGCCTGTACGTGAAGAACCTGCCGCCTGAGGCCGACAAGCTGTGGCTCTACGAGCGGTGCGACCTTCTTCCTGACACTCGAATTTGAATTCGAATTCGAAATCTTGAATTTAAAATTTTGAATCTGAATGCAAGCTTCTAGATTGCGGAGCTGAGGCCGACTACCTGCCTGGCGGGGCGCTTGAGCTGCTGCATTCCTGCCCCCCGCAGATTTGCGCCGCACGGCGCGGTGCTGAGCGTCAAGGTGCTGCTGGAGGAGGGCAGCAGCCGGTGCCGAGGCGTCGGCTTTGTCAATTACGCGGACGCCAAGGGCGCGCTGGCCGCCATCCAGGCGGTGCACGGCACCAAGGTCGCCGACAAGCTGCTGCACGTGTCGCTGCAGACAAATCGGCGCGCCTGAGCCGCGGGCGCCCCCGGGGCGCCCGCGGCGGCGCGCACAATTTTGGTAGGCTAGCGAGCGCGGCGGCGCCGGCTCGCCGTGTACACTCCCCTCGTGCGACCGGGCGGGAAAGCCTCGGACCCCACGTACCCGCTATTCCCCACCCGGCGGCCCCCTCGCCCCCCGCGGCCGGCGCCCTGCCGCAGCAGCGCACCCGCGCCGAGCGAGGCCGGGGTTTGCTTGCCCCTCCCGGGCCGCCCGTCGCCCTTATTTCGCACCCCCCCCTCCGGCACACAGCCGCGCGCCGACGGCTCGCGGGGTGCACTGCCTCTCGCCCGCTTTTGCCCGCCGCCCGGCCCCCCAGAGGACAGGAAAAAAATCGCCGCCCCCCACCCTACTGCTTAGCCCACAGGATTCTTTGCGCTGATTCGAGCCGGCGGGGTGAACTGCGCCGGTTTTTGGAGGACGTACGGTGCCCGAGAGACTTTAGGAGGAGATGCGTGCCGCAGCTTCCGGCGATTTCATGGCCCCACTCACAGTTCCTGGCTGAGCCTGGCCCCGTGCAGACCTGCTTTCCGGGGCGGGGCGGGCCGCCCGGCCCGCCCCCTTCCCATAGGACGGAACTGAATCGGTAGAGAGTTTATATGCATGCATGGTCGTGCTGGCGCTGCTAGGTGAGAAGAATTCGTCGCCCTTATAACGCTGCTGCTCGCATGCGTTCGCTGGCGGGCGTTGAGCCCCGGTCCCCCGTGTGGTCGTCCTGACACTCGCTCCCACCCAATCGAGTACTACTTTAACAACTGTTCCGGCAATGCTCGCTGCCCCGGCCTGGTGCACGACAGCCTGCGACGCACACGGTCTAGCTCGCAGCAACGAGGGGCGAGGGGATCTCAGCACAGCGACAAGGAGGCCGGCGCCGCCACAAGCTTGCCAACTTTGGCTCAGACGCCGCGAGGGCTCCTCGAGGTGCAGAAAGACAGAGTCACTGTGGGCAGCTCAGGTAAAGAGCGAGCTGCACAGAAACGCCATGCAAGTCCTGCGGCCGCGGTAGGGATGCACGCAGGGGGGATACAAGCCGAAGAGAAGATGCGGCTGGTCCTGAGAAAGAAAAAGTTGGCCGCACTGGGTGCCTGTCCGTGCACCGCTGGAGGGAATGGCTGTGGAACAAACGCATGCCATGCGTGAAGCCCTCCCCGCGCTCGCACACTTTTGTACACTTTTGAAGGCTCACCGATCTTGCGCCGATCATGGCGGGCGGCGACGAGAAGGTGCGACTCGGCCGCTACATCTTTGTCCGCGCGCCACTCCGCTGTCCTGTTGCTCACGTGAAAATGATGCACGGTGCCTGAGACTTTCGCGGCGCAGGCGGCGCTGTACAAGCTGCGCATCAGCATCGACACGCCAGAGGGCGTGCCAGCTGTCTGGCGTGAGCTGATGGTCTCGGGCAGTGCAAGCCTGGCCGACCTGGGAGTTGCCATCAAGGTCTACTTCCCCACCCTTCAGTCTGTCCAGAGACTCCTCTTATCGCTCCTCTGCTGCCACATCGCCTGATCAACATGCATTGACTGGACGTATTCATCATTCTTGGTATGGTTGCAGGTCTCCTTCGGCTGGTCGGGAGAGCACAAGCACGAATGGGTGGCAGAAGGCGGTCCGGGCGGGGCGTGGAATGCGACCGACCCCATGTATGGGCCGCCGGAGTTTGACGACGAGTATCGGAATGAGGAAGAGGTACACACCTCGCCTTCCCTGCAGTCCTAATCTAGCATAACAGCAGTTATTACGGATCCCTGCCGGCAGATCACACTGGAGCAAGCGGCGCCAAGAGTGGGCTGCCGCCTGACCTATAAGTACGATATCACGGACCCGTGGTTCCACGAGCTCGAAGTCACGGGCATCGAGTCTGCCGCGCTCTCACACCACTCCACACGGCTGACGGGCGGCGCGCGGGCCGGCATCCCAGAGGTGCCCCCGCGCCCCTCCCTTCCTGCCAAATGCCTGCTGCTTCGGAATGCAGTTGTAAGGATTGCCTTTTCATGGCGGTCACCATGCTGCCCACGTGCCTCCCCTCCTCCTGCCGCCATTCCCCAGTTCAGCCCGCACAGCCAGCAGCGGCTCTGAGCGGTCTGCCGCCTCCCCCCGGGCAGGACTGCGGCGGCGCGTCCGGCTACGCAGAGTTCCTGGAGGCCATCGCGGACGCATCTCACCCGGACCACGGCGCCATGACTGCCTGGTGCCGGCTTCCGGCCAGCTCCCCGCCTGCCTGTAGGGGGCCGCCCCAACTAACCGGGCTGCCTGGCATCGTGCAGGTACAAGAGCGAGTGCCCGAACGGCGGCGGCAGCTACGATCCGGAAAATGTCGATTTCGAAGGCATCAACCGCGAGCTGGCGGAGATCGCCACCTGAAAAGAATGCCCCCCCTGCTCCTGCTGCGCCATGACCGACCGCAGGCCGCAGCCGCTGCCTGAGGCGAGCCGGGTGCCTGCTGCGGTGCGGCTGACAAGGCAAACTGTCGCGACTGCTCCCTCCTCCGCAACCGACTTGAGAGTTTAAGTCAGCGCCTGTGACTTGGCAGCAGAGTGGCGGCAAAGGTGAATTCACGTGTACGAGTGCCGGAGGGTGGTAAAGAGGACCAAGCAATAAGACGGAGAGTAACGCAGGCAAAGCAGGAACGCCAATCGGCGGTCGCAAAGCAGCAAAGAGAGTGGCTACTCCACGCGCATGACCGCGATGTTGGAGCGCAGCGGCGGGAAGCTGAAGACCGCGATCTCGTCGTCGACGAAAAGCACCGGGAAGTAGGAAAGCTGCGGGAAGAAGAGGCGGCGGCCGAGCCAGGCGATCGCTGCGTCCCCAGGCTTGCTGTCCGCGCCGCCTGCGGGCGTGGGTGGCTGTGGCTTTCAGCCGATCAGCACCGCGCGTACGAGCTGGTGCTCCACGGAAAAAAGCCTGGGCAGGACTGGAGGGGCAGCGCGCCGTCTGGCAGGCTTGGCCGCAGGCTGGGCCCATCCAGCCAGAAATTGTCAAACGTGACGAGGAGCGTGTCTGGGTCAGAGGCGACGATGCTGCCGGACGCGCTCAGCCAGCCCTCCTTGAGCAGGCTGCTGCTGTAACGCACGTTGCTCACGATGCTGTCGCCGCGCATCACGTAGCGGATGGGGCTGAAGGTCGTGCCCAGCGCCTGCGACATGCGGCTGATGTGCGGCGCGCTGATCACCTCCCACGCCCCGTCGCCGAGCTGCAGCGTGGCCGTGCCGCCGCCCGGCTGAGGCTCCGCCAGCAGCTGCTGGAGCGCCGCGTCCAGCGCCGCCTGCTCCGCTGGCCCCCTGTTCTTTCGACTGCAGAGAGCCAGCACCTGCCGCAGACAGCATGCTCGCTCAGTGAGGAGGCCAGACTGCTCGAACGACGGAGCAGTTGCAGGTCCTGGGCGCACCTTGGCTTTGGCAGCTTGTCTCGTTGCGGTCGTCGTGGCTTGTGCGCGTGCTATCGTCGTGCACCGCGCTTGCCGCGTGCTGCCACGGAAAGCTGCTGTAAAAGGCCTTGGCCGCGCAGTGATGTGCGGGGCATGCTGCATGTTGCTGCCAACACGAAAAACGTGAGTCGGAGATGAACCCGCTTTTACAACTCGAAGCTGAGGTGACGGAAATCGCTGACGCGGCGTGTGTGTGCGCGGAAAAGGCGCTGAAAACCCCGCATCAGCTAGGTGGGGATACATCACCGCGGGCGATTCGCTTCACGGTTAGCCCGGCCAGCCAGGTCGTCGCGCGTCAGGGAACGTCGTCCTCTCGACACGTCCTAGCACTTTCAGGCGACTCCTGGCTTTCAGGATAGGCGCGCGCGCAGCATGCATCTGCGCCATAGCTCGCGCGCGGCCAGGCAGCCAGCGCCATGGTGCCCTGATGCCCCGCTAGTCCGACTCGCACGCTGGAAGGCGTTCCGGAAGCAGCGCAAGCCAGCGGTTTGTGGCATTTTTGGCCGAGGCGCGCTCTTTCTTCGTATTGCAAGTGACGGTGTCGCGCGCAGAGGCTCGCACAGTGATTCGCCTATTCTTCATGTCGTGTGCCGAGGTTCGCGTCTGTTCGCTAGCTTGAAACTGGGTTGCCCATGCCCGCAGGCACTGCTGATGCCGGCAGCACTGAGGCGCAGGTGCGCTCAATTTTGCCGGACACCACGGACTGCCGGGTCGCTGTTCCCCATGAACGAGGCTGATCCACTCCCTACTGCCTGCAGACCACGCAGAGTGTGCCTGCCCCCGCGCCACCGCCCGCCAGCAAGCCGCTGGGCCAGCAGGCCGCGGTGCTGGGCGCGGCGGTGCTCCTGGCCGGCCTGGCCGCATTCGCCTTCCTCACCCGCCAGCAGAAGCAGCCCGGGTGCGGCACTTGTTGCTGCCGAGCGACCGCTCTCAAGCCTCTGGAACAGCCCTGGACCTGAGCGGCGGTCTGTGTGGGCTTGCAGGCAGCGCGTCAGCGAGGAAGAGCAGCAGCAGGCAGCTGCCATGCAGGCGGAGACAGCCACGCAGGCACTCGACTCGGTGGCGGCCGCGGACGCGCAGCAGGCGGCGACGGCGGCGCCCGTGCAGGAGCCCGCCGCGCTCCCGGCGGAGCAGGTCCCGCCGGCGCTGGTCGAGGAGCAGGTGCCTGCGCCGATCCGCGAGCAGGCAGCGGCGGAGCCGGAGGGAGCGGCGGCCGTGAAGCCGGCAGAGGTGGCGGAGGCAGCCGTGCCGCCCGCGCTGGCCGAGGCGCAGGCGGCCGTCGCCGAAGCGGCCGCTCCGTCCGAGCTGGACCTGGCGCAGATCGTCGACAACCTGCCGCCTCCCGATGCAGAGGAGGCGAGCCTCCGCCTCGCTCCCTAGGGGCCAGCCAGAGCAGGCTCGCGAGGCAGGGGCATGCCGGCGGCGGCAGCCCTGCCACACCTCGTCTGTGGCAGCGCTCGCGCCCCGACCGTCCGCCTGCCAGGACCCTTCAGGAGTCTGGGTCTGGCAGCAGCGGCGCCTGGACTGTGTTAGTCACAGCAGTCTGGCTCGCAGGCCGGCATGGAGGTCGCCCGCCTGGAGGCCGCCCGCGACGCGCTGCAGGCGCGCCTGGCCGAGCTGGAGGGCCGCATCGGCCGCGCGCTGCCACGGCCGCCTTCGGACGACCTGTCGCCCCGAATCGCGGTCGGGCTCGAGGCGCTCGACGAGGCCGGGCGGCTGCGCGACGCCGACGCGAGCGCCGACGTCTCGCACCCCTCGGACGACGAGGACGGCCTGCAGGCGCGCTGCTGCCGCCGCTCGTCCCGCGCCGCCGATTAGGGTTTCCGGAGGGTTTCCGCGAAACGGTCGCGCGCGCGCGCGCGCGCGCGGTCGTGCAGTTTCAGGAAATCGAGCTCTGTGCTGCGCGCAGGCTGTCGCCGGCGAGGCGCGGGTGCTGGTGGGCGACGCCAGCAGCTTGGGGGCGACCATCGCGGCGCCCGAGCAGTCGAGCCCTCTGGACCCTGAGGCGAGCTCCCATCAGACTGCGCACACCGGCCCGTCTGCCTTTGCACCAGCCCGGATGTGGCTCGTTTGTCGACTGCCTGCACGCAAAAAGGCACGCATGGCCGTGAGGGGTGCAAACGGGCGGCTGGGCCTGCAGGACTCCTCGCAGCCGCACGTACGTCGCTCCCAGCTGCCCATCCCCCGCGTCCCGGGGCAGCTGCGCCTCGTCGCCGGCGGCGCCTGCATCCCCGCGCCTGCCAAGGTGCCTCGGCCCCCCTGCCTCCACTCCCTCACCCTCCAAACAGCCCCACAGGCATCCAACCATCCAGCCGGACTGTGCACACCCTGCGCCTGCAAAGGCGCACTCGCAGGGCTGCGTTTCAAAGTGGCAGGCGTGCAGTCAGCCGGCTGAGGCAGCAGCGCGGAGGCCCATCCAGGTGCTGACACGGGCGTTTGGGGGCCAGCAGCTGGAGGCCGGGAAGGGTGGAGAGGACGCGTTCTTCATATCCACGGCGCTGTGGGGAGCAGTGGGGGTGGCGGACGGCGTCGGCTCCTGGACGACGGACGGCGTCGACCCCAGCCTCTACTCGCGGTGCGGCCCCCCTTCGCCGCGTAACCACGCCTTCAGGGGAGCGGGAGGAATCGAACCTTTGAAGAGGGGAGAGCGGATTCAGACGCTCCACCACTGCGCACCACTCCTCTTCCTATTTATGGGAACAGCGGAAGAAGCAGGTGTCAGGCCAGCTGTGGAAATCCTGACTCTTTCCCCAAAGAAAAATGCAACCCGCAAAGTCATTGTCACAGCGGCCAGCTGGCTGGGCGCCTGCTGGCGACACGCCCGCTTCGTTGGAAAGGCCTGCCTGCCGCTGCAACAAGCGCTGCAGCCGCGTGGCTCCTGCGAGCTGGCCTCCACCAGCAGCAGCCCCATCCGCTGCCAGCAGCTGCTGCCGATCTGGGGGTGTGCCGCGCCGAGCTGATGCTCTCCCTTCCCTCTGCCGGCGGCAGGCAGCTGCTGGAGGTGGCGGCGGCGGCGACGGAGCACGGCTGGGGGCGGCGGCAGAGCCAGGGCGCGCGCGGGCTGCTGCACATCGCGCAGACGGGAACAATGGATGTTGAAGGCACCAGCACGGTCTGCATCGCGCAGATGATGCAGGGGCAGACGCTGCAGGCGGGCCTTGCCCCCCTCCACTCTCCATCCCCGGCTGTGTTGCTGCGGCGGAAAAAAACAAGGCGGGGCTCAGCGAGGGCTGCCGCCCTGCCGGCAGGTTGCCAATCTGGGCGACTCGGGCTTCCGGATCTTCCGAGGCGCCGAGTGCATCTACGCCAGCGAGGCACTCCACCCTCCCCCTCCCCTTCGTTTTCCTGCCTGCCTGCCGGACTGCATGCAGCCTGCCGTCAAGGAACCTCTGGCTGTCACTTCTCTGGTTTGAGAAGAAAGGGGAAGGAACGCAGGTGCAGCAGCACTCGTTCAACTGCCCCTACCAGGCCGGCTCGCCCAAGCTGCTGCCGCAATCGGACACCGCCGACGACGCGACGGTCTACGAACTCGAGCTGCGGCCGGACGACCTGCTGCTGCTCGCCACGGACGGCGTCTTTGACAACCTGTGGGACCACGAGCTCGAGGCGCTGCTAGCGACGCAGCTCGACGTGCGTTACTCTTTCCGCCGTTAGGGTTTTCTAGGGTTTCGGCGCGTTACAGCGCGGTTGAACGCACTCGCGCGCGCGGGGGTGCAGGGGCGGGAGAGCTGGGACGCGTGCGGCGACGACGCGGCGGCGGTGGCGGCGGCAGTGGCGGCGGCGGCGCACGCGCGCTGCAACGACCCGCGCCCGCGCACGCCTTGGATCGTCGAGGCGGCCGCGCAGCAGCCGGAGCTGCTGCCGTGGCACCTGCGCGTGCGGCCGCGCGGCGGCAAACCGGACGACTGCACCGCCGTCGTCGCCTTCCTCACGCCGGCCGAGCCCGACGAGTGACGAGATTGTCCGCCGGGCTTTCGCAGAGAAGAGACGGCAGTGATTTGCACCCCCGCCGATTGGCTGCTGCTGGTGCGCTGGCGGCTCGTTGCCGTTGTGCGCTTGCTGTCGGTTGTGTGTGCTGCGAACGATTGCGAGCTTCGATGTCTGGCAGCGCGATTTTCCGGGCCGCGCTGCCGCAAGCAAATCCGTCCGGTGTGAACAGAGAGAGACAGGCGGTCTCCCTACAGCCGGCGGGCCACGTGCTCTGCCGCGAATCGCTCTGCGTGCGGCGCGGCGGCCGCCCACAGCGCCACCGCTTCTGGCGGTGGCGCCGGCGGCGCCGCCTGGCCCGGCAGGCAGGCCTTGGCGCTCACGCCGCTGCTGCACTGCCACATCGCGCGACGGAGGGCGGCCTCGGGGTCCGGCCCGGCCGCGGCTGCAGCCGCCGCCACTATAATTTTCTCCAGTAGCGCCTGGAGGATGCTCGACACGTGGAAATCGACAGCCGCAGGCGGCACGTCCTCGCGCCGCAGCGGCCCGAGCGGCTCCGCCGCCAGCAGCGCGCCCGCGTCCGGCAGCGCCGCGTGCGCGCTGCGCACCGCACCCCACAGGTAGCCGAGCCAGGCGGCCGCCGGGCCGTCGCTGCTGTCGCCGCTGCCGGCCGGGGGGCGCTCGGCGCGGCCGGCGAAGCGCGCGGCCCAGGTGCGCGCGGCGCCGGCCAGCAGCTGCACGTCGCCCGCCATGCCGCCGTGCCCCGCGCGCAGGAGCAGGCAGCGGACGAGCGTGGCCGCCTCGGCCGGCAGCTCGCCCGCCGCCTCCAGCAGCTGCAGCCCGCCCGCGCCGCCCGGCGGCGCCTGGCGCGCGACAGCACGCCCTTAGGGCCCCAAACGACAACTAGCCGGCGCCAGGCCCTTCCCGTCACGGGTGGCATTCCGCTGACTGCCACAGCTCGCTCTCTGACAGCAAAACAGCAGAGGCTGGTCAGGCAGTCGACAGGAACATGCTGGGGTCTGGCGGAGCCGCGTGCCTCCGGCAGGCGGTCCCGCAGCGGGCAGCGTGCGAGGTGCCACACGATCGCCAGGCAGCGGGCGGCCTGCCAGCGGCCCGGCTCGTAGCCCTTGGCCGCCGCGGCCGCCAGCCAGACCAGCAGCGGCAGCCCCGGGTGCAACAGGCCGTCCTCCACGCATATGACAGTGCAGCGGCGCAGGCAGTCGCCCGTGTCCACCCGCAGCAGCGCGGCCGCGCACCTGCGCAGCCGCGGGGCTGCGACCGGTGGGAGGGTGTGCGGCAGGGGCAGGGTCGAGATGTCATCAGCTCAGTCGCGGCGCTGGCAGGCGTGCAAAGCTGCAGGCTTGGCCCCAAGCAAGCAGAGCGTGTTTGCCCAGCTGGGGCCAGAGAAAGCCGCCCACTGTGAAGAGGAAGCATCGACAGGAAGAGAGCAGGTGGAGCTGGCAGGAGCCAGGCTGGCTGGACAGCCTCGGAAGCGCGGCGCAGCAGGATTGCCGGTCGATCGGCAGCTCCGAGCGCTGGGAGGGCGCACCGCACGGCGCTCTCGGGGCGGCACCGCCTCACGTTCTTCTGCAGCGCGCTTTTCAGCAGGCTCTTGGCGGCGGCCAGGCCCGCGGCCGGCGGCGGGCCCAGCTGCCCGCCCGCGCCTGCGGCAGCAGGCCGCCTCAACCGCCCAGGGCAAGCACCGGCTTTCGCTCGCCTCTGGAGCGGGAAGCGCGCAGCAGGCGCGTGCCTGGCGGCGCGTTGGTCAGCAGGCGCACTGAGGCCTTGGCAGCGGCAGAGCCACCCAGCCGGGAGCCTGCAAGCTGCGTCATGCCGTGCCATGCTGCGGGCGGCAGCCCCCGCCAGCTGCAGCAGCACGGCCCCATGCAGCCGTCAGTCGGGCTCTCCAGGCGTTTCTTTGGGCCAGGGATGCGTCTGGGCGGCAGGGCTCGCCTCGGCTGCTGCAGCCCCGCCGCCTGCCCCGCCGGCGTGGCTGGAGAGGCCACGGCAGGCCCGGCCTGCTGCTGCGGCCTGCATGGCACCAGAGCCAGCTGTGGGTCGTTGCAGCCTGCGAAGCTGTGAAGAACCGCTGCCAATCAAGATCAACAGCAGCATCGCGCAGGCAGCCTGCCAGGCAGGCACCAGGCGACCCTTGCCTGTTCGGTGCAGCAGCAGCCGCCTTTGCTCCGGCGCCGGGCGGCTGCTTGGCGCCGACGGCTGCCAGGAAGGCTGCGTCTGCCCGCCCCTCGGTCGCGAACCAATGCCAGCGCCACGTCTGCTCGGCGGTCAGTTCCAGATAAAAATTGTGGACCGCACTCTGCGCCCGCTGCTGGGCCATCATCCGCTGGAAGGCGTTGCTGCCTGCCGGTCACTTGTTTGTTTGAACACTTGCGGCCGCGGAGAAGCTGCCTTGCACCCTGGTGAGTTGCGCGGGGCCTAAAAGGGCGCGCCTTGCGAGCCAGCGGGCGTGTGTGGCGTCTGTGGGCCGCCGGCGGGCTGGGAGGCTGCCGAGTCGACAGGCGCCGGCCGGCTCTGCATGCGCGGATGCACGGGCAGGGGGGTGCAATCGGCCGCATCCTGCTCCCTGCAGCCCAGACCATGCCTTCAGCTATGCGTCCGTGCTCTTGGAAATCATGGGCTGCAATCTGCTTCCTGACGCACCTGCTGGCTGCAGGCGTTGGCTGAGTGCCCGGCTGGCTGGCCTGGGATGGCGGACGCTGGAGGCACGCCTCGGCGTGGCTCTGCAGCAGCACCAGCGGCTGCGCCTTGCCGCACAACGGGCAGGTGCCAAAGCCAGACTCCTGCAACGACCATGCCGACTGTTCAGCTGCAGCATACTGGTCCGAGACAGGCACACACGACCGGGCAGAAAGCGCACAGCTGGGCTGGTCAGTCGCGGTCGCTTGGCCTCTTCTGGCCGAGCAGCCTTGGCTTCCTTTTTGCGCTGTGAAGCCGTAGTGAGCACGTCAAAGGCGCTGCGCTTGCCCTCCCGGCCGTCTGCCGCCATCAGGCTGTAGCCGAGCGCATCACATCACCTCCAGCCAACATAGCAAGATGTGAGCGTGGGTCACGGTTGCCGTCCAGAGGATCTCATGCAATTCTGGCGGGGAACAGTGTGTCGCCGCTACCAGAGCTGGTGCATCCGCAGCGGACGTCGCTGGAAGGGACCCGCGAGCGCGTTGTTCGTTTGCTGCTTTGGGCTTTTGACGAGCTGCGTCGGCATTCAGATATACTTTTTACTTTGAGTCGACGATCAGGTGTCCGACATTCGAACTCAGCGCATCCGGCGACGCGCGGCACCGAGGGCGGGGATGCGCTTTGCGCATGCGATTCACAAAGCGAGCTAGAGGACGGCTGGCAGAATCTGATGGTATACTCAGCTCTTTGCTAGTAGCTCCTCTCGAGCGCCGGGAGAGAGGAGGGGGGCAACTCACCAATTGTTGGAGCAAGACCTGTCAAGGTTGGCAATGAGGACGATTAGCCAAGGAGGGGGATGTTCTCATAGATTAGGACGGTCTGTGAGGAGGCGCACTTGTTCGTGTGACGTCGGCTGCCGTGACAAGCCAACTCCGCATGCCCCGACATTGGCTCGGTCGTTCTCCGGCTCGATGTGTACCGCGCTGTTCGCCTTCGGGATCCACCCGCGTCTGCTCTTCTTCCTGGCCTTCAATCGCGACGAGTTCCTGGACAGGTGCGCCAATCCGCCGTGGCATGGCCCACCTGCATGCCGGCCATTTGTGCCGACCTTCGCGCTTGGATTGCATAACTATTGGCACATTATCCTCTTGGCTCTGATTTTGATCCCTTCCATACAGGCCAACCTCGCCAGCGCACTGGTGGGAGGATGCGCCTGATGTCTTGGCGGGCCAGGACGAGGTCCGCAAGGGCACCTGGCTCGCGCTGAGCAAAACCGGCCGCTTTGCCTTCCTGACCAACTACAGAGAGGTTTGCCTCCACAAACAAACGGCCTCCTGTGGCGGCGTCGGGGGTCTCTTACTGATCTTCCTTTCTTGCGCAGGCAGCGTTTTCGGCGACCAGCGCCAGCCGCGGCGCTTTGGTGACCGATTTCGTCAGGGGCGCTGAGCCGCCGCTCGAGTACCTCAGCGCCATCGACATGCAGGCACGCTCCCTACTCCCCTCGCAGACAGGAGCAGCCCAGCTCCGAGTGTGTGTGGGTTCCGAGCATGACAAGCGGCTGCATTTGCAGGCGCAGCACAATGGCTTCAACCTGGTCGTCGGTGACCTGGTGTCGGGGCAGGTGGCGTACGCGACCAACAGAGACCCCCAGCACCCGCGCCCGCGCCTGCTGCCGCCCGGGCTGTACGGGCTCAGCAACGGCGTGCTGGGCGCCGAGGCCGGCTGGGGCAAGGTTTCGAGGGGCAAGGCGGGCCTGCAGGCGCGGCTCGCCCTGCCCGAGCCATTGCCTGACCCAGCGAGCTCGCCTGCAGCGCCTGCCCTAACAGCTGCTGGCCGCCGGCGGGCAAGGATCCAGCCGCCACTCCCGGGCAACCATTGACTGCCTGGCTCGTGGCAGGAGCTGCTGGCGACGCCTGGCCTGGACCGTAGCAGCTTCCCGCTGCAGGAGGTGCTGGACGGCCTGCTGCTGCGGACGGACAAGGAGGCGGACGCGGCGCAGCTGCCGGCCAGCGGCTACGGCGAGGAGATCGACCGGGAGCTGAGCAGCATCCTGGTGGCGCCGACGCGGCTGCTGAACGGCGCCGCGTACGGCACGCGCACGCAGACCGTGCTGGCAGGCTGGCGGGGCGGCGGCCTCGACTACTGGGAGCGCACGCTGCAGCCGGCCGAGCAGGCCGGCCTGCGGGCGTTCCGCCTGGAGCTGCCGCTGGCCTGGGACGGCGGCGGCGAGTGCCCTGCAGAGGCGTGTGCTTGAGTGCAGCAGCAAAGAGGGTGGAGAGTGGAGAGTTCCGGCGTTACAGACGGGTGTGTGTGAGCGTGTGCGCTCCTCTGGGGCAGCGTGCGCAGCGCGTGCCTGGGCTCGGGCTGGAGCGGCCGGCGTGGCGGCGGTGGGGTGCGACGATGCGAGCGGGAAACGTGGCTCGTCGGCAGGGAGAGGCCTACGGAAAAATTGGGGGCGGGGGCGCTGCGAAACAGAGGCAGGCGCCCCGGAAAAGGGGATTAGGAATCTAGGGGAGGGGGGCTGAGAGGCAGGGACGGCAGCGCCGCCAGCGCAGCAGCTGGGCGGGCCGGGCGCGCCCGCCGGTCAGGTCTGGAGGGGGGGAGACGAGGGGGAGGGAGGGAGTGCAAAAATTCGGG
>BHFV01000050.1:0-10760 GCA_003568905.1 Trebouxiophyceae sp. KSI-1 | reverse complement strand
GGGGGGGGGGGGGGGGGGCGGATCTGCTCTCGCAGACAGCACGATTCACTCTCGGACGGAGACAGGACAGAGTTTCGGGTGTGTGAGTTTGCTTCTGTGGTCCTACACGCGCGCTCTGCTTGCCTCGCGGCTCAGCCCGCCGCGTGGCAGGCCTCGTCCCAGACCCAGGTGCTGCTGGGCAGCACGCCCCGCCGGCTCTGGTGCGCGTGCACCAGCGGGAAGCTGCGGCGCAGCTGCTCCAGGTGGCCGCGCTCGATCGGGCAGCCGCACAGGCACAGCTCCTCGAGCCGCACGCGGCTGCCGGCGGCCGCTGCGGCCGCGTCGCGCGCGGCAAAGCGCTGCAGCAGGTCGGCAGCCTGCAGCCCGGGGCAAGCCAGGCTCAGCCTCAGGTTCTCCTGCTACGGCTCAGCCAGCGAGGAGCCTCTTGCTATATCGCCAACTCTGCTGCCTGTTGCGACTGACGGCCCCAGCTTCTTCCGAGCTGCTCGCCACCCAAGCAGGCTGCCCGGCACTTTGGCGGGGCGTGGGGTGTGGGGCGCGCCATGAAGCAGGGCAGGATGGCGTTGGACAGGTCCAGCCGGGCCAGGCGGGCGCAGCGCGTGAGGCTGGTGAGGTCGTTGTACACGAGCACCATCTCGGCGTGCAGCATGCTCTGCGGCTCGTAGGACGCCAGGTTGAGCACCTCCAGGCACGGCAGCGCCTGCAGCGCGGCCAGCAGCGGCGGCGGCAGCCGCGTGCCGGGAAACTGCACGCACGCGGAGCCGGGCTTCAGTCGATGCCCGTGAGGCTGCCCCTGGGGGCAGAAATCGGCTGCGCAAGCGATACGGGGGAAAGGTGAAATCGCAGCTCGTACTGTGGAAACGAAGAGAAGAGAGTCTCGGCGAAAACACTTGGGCACACGTGGCCCTGATTCCATGGGGAGACGCGTTGGCAGTCCCCTCAAGACACGGGGAGGCAAGCCACGCTTCCTCGCTTGACTGGCATCAGTGCGCCCGCATGAGCTTTGCTGCCCCCTGTGTGGCGTGTGCCCTCGCTGCGGAGACTGTGGCGTCCCTGCAAGCATGAAGGAGGGGGCGCGCCTCCGCGATTCTCAGCCGGTCCAGCACGGCGATGCCGCCCAGCGCGGCCGGCGCCGCCTGCATGCTCTCGCAGCTGATGGCGACCAGGTGCTGCAGCTGGCCCAGCTGCTCCACGCCGGCTGCCGTAACAGAGGGGCCCAGCACCACCTGCGAGCATGTGCCGGGTGCCTGAGTCCTCGAGGCCAGATCCGGCTTGAGCCAGGAGGCGAGGCTGGCCTTCTGGCGGGCTCTTTGTGCCCAGGGGCAGCTGGCCCGTCCAGAAGCTGTCCATCCCATGGGGGAGACCTTCCCAGCGCAAGGCATCCACAGCTTCAGCGGCAGCTGCCGGCAGGCAGGGCGGCCAGAGCGCGCTGCCCTGCTTCCCCCAGGCGATCTCAGGCGGTGGCTGCAGGCAGGACAAAGAGCCGCGCCTTGAGCTGCTCCAGGCGGGGCAGCGAGGCCGCGATCAGGCGCAGGTGCGAGTCGGAGAGGTCGCCGAACGACTGCACGTTGAGCCGCTGCAGGCCGCCCAGCTGCGCGAGCGCGCTCAGCGCCAGCGGGCCGTTCACCTGCAGTAGAGGGGGAGAGCGAGCTGAGGGGGGCTGCAGCCGCACGAACGGAGCCTGCGATGCGCGCCGCAGCGTAACGTATGCCGCCAGACAGGCACAAGCGTCGAGCGGGCGCCCGGGGAGGAGCTTGCTCCGTCGCTGCGGCGGCAGGTGTGCAGGCAGCAGCTGCGGGGGCGGGCGGCGCGCCTGGTAGCAGGTGGTCATGCCGAGCGCTGTGAGGCGGGAGAAGCCGGTGAGCGCGCCCAGCGCCGCCTGGCTCAGCTCGTCGCCGTGCACCGTGAGCTCGCTCAGCGCCGCGTGGCTGGACAGCGCGGCCAGGCGCTCCGGCTGCAGCCGCATGTGGCCCACGTGCAGGCTGCGCAGGCCCGGGACGGCTGCGACCAGCTCCAGCAGGCGGTCGGTGACCTGGCGAGGCGGTGAGGGGCGGCAAAGTCAGCTTGACGGAGGGACTGCGTTGCTGTGGCTCCGCTCTGTCAGCAATGCAGCGTCAAAAGAAGTGTGTCCCGCGGGCAGGCAATCGCAGAGCCGTCGCCAAAAGCTGCTTGGCGTGGTCAGCGACGTGAAGCTAGGGAACCGTCTGCCTCTCCTGATTCGGATGAAATTGCTGCGGGCGAACCCCCCTCGACCTGATGCAACACCGCGCTCTGTCGACTCGAGTGCCAGCATCCCTCGAGCAAAGCGAGAAGCGAGCTCGTCCTGACTTCACCCGCATCCCTGCTGGACGCCATCCCACCCCTAGCTGCTTGCTCCCCTGTCAGGCGGGGGAGGGCGCCCGCGCCTTGGTGCAGCCAAAGACGGTGAGCGAGGCCAGGCGCGGCAGCGACTGCACGAGCTCCAGCCCCTTCTCGCTGATGCGCGGGCAACGCACAAAGGCGAGCCGCTCCAGCCGGGTCAGCGCGGACAGCACCTGCCGGCAGGCTCCGCGCCTCAGCCACTGAGCTGGCAGGCAGCTGGACAGCTTGCAGAGGGCAGGCAGGCCTGCATTGGGAGGCAGGGGGGGCGTGCCTGCATGCCGTTGTTGGTGATGGCGGAGCAGTCGCTCAGGCTGAGCGAGGTCAGCAGCGGCAGCTTGCTGAGGCTGGCCAGCGCCTGCAGCCGAGCCGGGAGTCAGCCTGCATGGAAGCCTTCCAGAAACACCCACACTGATCCCCGCCAGAGCCTTCTCTGACGCGGCAACTCCCCCGCTAGCTGCCGCAAGCGCCCGCCCAGCCGCTGCTGCAGCGGCCGCACCCTGAGCCGCGAAAGTATTGCCAGGAGGGCCGTTTGTCGCCCCTCCCTACTGGCACTGCAAGCCTGCAGGCCCGCCTGCCAGGGAAAGGGTGGCGGCGGCGGCTCACCGAGTTGGTGATGCGCGGCTTGCCGTGGCTCAGCGTGGCAGCGTGGCCTATCGCCACCGAGCGCAGCGGCAGCTGCGAGGCAGCCAGGATGGCCAGGTTGCGGTTGCGCACGTTCTCGCAGGCCGACAGGTCCAGGGCGGTCAGCGAGCGGAAGCGCTCCCGGATGGAGTGCACCTTGGCGCGCCGCGGCTGCAGCGCCTGCGCGGCGGGCGGCCGGCGCCGTCGGCAGGGCGGGGCACGGGCACGGCATCTTTGTCAAGAGTCACACCGGCGACTGTTTTCGAACGGCACGCAAGCCAACCCTCTCCTCGGATATGGTGCGCGCCGAACGCGCAGCCGCCACCAGCTCTGCAAGCTCGCTTGCTCCTGCCCCTGATCACCGAGAGGCCGGGCCGGCGCTCCCCAGCTGCCCGCTTCCTCCCACCCGAACGCGGCTCCCAGCTTGGCTGCAGCCTGGGGAAGGAGGAGGCGCGCGCCTGCAGGTTGTTTGTGACGTAGTAATTCCAGCGCCGGCAGACCAGGCGGCAGCGCTGCTGCGTGCGCCCGTCCAGCCGCCGCACCACCAGGCACATGAGCGGCTCCGTGATGCTGTCCCAGCCGGTGCCGTAGGCGGGGCCGGCCTCGGGCAGCGGCCGCGCGGGGGCCTCCTCGTCGCTGTCGCTGGCGCACTGCAGCCGGCATGCCAGGAATGGATCAATAGGCTACTTGGGGTCGCGAGTGCTCGGCATGCTTCATGTGAAGCACAGGCATGGGGCTGCTGGGGAGGCGTGAAGGAGGCGAGGGGAGCAGGAGGAGGGGCGCACGTCATCGGCTGCGCTGGAGCGCTGCGATGATGCCTCGCGAGAGATCCGCAGCTGGGACAGGTCCGGCAGCGGCGGCTGCGCGCCGGCGGGCGCCAGGCCTGTGCGCCGCCCCACCGGCAGCGGCCGCGGCAGCGTGACCGGCTGCAGCGTGCCGGCCTGCCAGGCGCCCGGGCCGGCGTCGCCGCGCCGCAGCTGGTCCGGCCGCGAGAAGGCGAGCGGCGGCAGCGCGGACGTGGTCGGCGGGAGGGTGACCAGGTGCGGCTGGTGCGCCAGCGCGACCGGGACCCACAGGTACGCCGCCTGCTGCGGCCCGTAGCTGCCCTGGAACAGCTGGCTGTAGCCGACCGGCACGGCCGCGGCGCAGACGGGGACTGCAAACCCCTCGGTCGCCGCCGCCGCCGCCGTCGGCCCGCCAGCGGCGCCGAGCAGCGCGGCGCCGCCTCTGCCGGCGTTCTGTGCGTGCGCCTCGGCCAGCCGCTTGCTCTGGCCGTCTGGCGCCTCCATGTCACGCTTCCCCCCTGCCGCGCAGAGAGAGTGCCGCATTGGTCAGTTGCGGCCCCCGGCCCGAGCGACCGCATGATGCTTCGAGTCGTGCTGCACGCACAACCGGCCTGCCGGCACCAGCGAGCTTGGTGCGACGCGGCGCGAAAGCTCGCAGCCACTCTCCGCTGTCGAGCGTCCCGCCGGCAAGCTGCTGGGCAGTGCGCGTTGCGAAGCGGGCCAGACAACAGCAGCTTGCATCTGACAGCAGGCAGCCCATCCCAGGCCGTCGAAGTTTTCGTGTCGCCGGCCGCGACATTGGGCAGACGAAAAGCTCGGGCGCCCGTTTTCTGCGCGCGATTGGGTGGCCGTACCTGGGTGTTTGGGAACTGAGTAGGAGAATTGCGTGCGTGCCGCTCCCAGTCGCGACTGCTTAGCTCGCCGGAACTAGCTAGTGGGAGTTTTCTGCGGCCCGTGCGTACCCAGCGGTGTGACAGGTGATGCTCGGGCCGCAGGAATGTGCAGATGTTCAATGCAATGCACAATTGTACTGAACACGATGCAGAAAGTTGCTTCTTATGCGGGGTTACTTTTGCGCGATTACGTGCACACCTCCAAGCGCGAAGCGCGTTCTCATTCAGCAGTGAGCAGTAAGGGGGCCGAGCATTTGCAGCTAGCGATTTATGTGTTTACTTCTGTCCATTCCATCTGACGTGCTCAGCTCTGCTCATTGCGAGCAGTCGGCCGCGCGACGGACCAGCCGATGATCGCTGACATCTACATTGGTCAGCTGCAGCTTCGCACGAATGCAGCTTCGCTAGTTCAGCAGATGAGGAGCGAGGAGCAGGCTAAATTGTAGAGACGGTGAGGAAGACGTGCTCTCCCTCTCACCAGGCCAAGTACTCTCGTGTGGTGTACTCTCCACCTCTCTGCTCTCTCAACAGTTTGCCCCTCAAGCTAGTCCCGGCGTCCAGACCAGGCCGCCGGCGTGCTTGCCAGCCACGATGCCCCCGAACGCCAGGCGCCAGGCGTCCAATAGGATGGTGACCGCCATGCCTGTAGAGACGGTGAGGAAGACGTGCTCTCCCTCTCACCAGGCCAACTACTCTCGTGTGGTGTGCTCTCCACCTCTCTACTCTCGCAACAGTTCGCCCCTCAAGCTAGTCCCGGCGTCCAGACCAGGCCGCCGGCGTGCTTGCCAGCCACGATGCCCCCGAACGCCAGGCGCCAGGCGTCCAATAGGATGGTGACCGCCATGCCTGTAGAGACGGTGAGGAAGACGTGCTCACAATCCCTCTTACCAGGCCATCTGCTCTCGTTTGGTGTGCTCTCCACCTCTCTACTCTCGCGACAGTTCGCCCCTCAAGCCAGTCCCGGCGTCCAGACCAGGCCGCCGGCGTGCTGGCCAGCCACGATGCCCCCGAACGCCAGGCGCCAGGCATCTAAGAGGATGGTGACCGCCATGCCGGCCGCCAGCGCGTCTCGCAGCGCCTGGCCCAGCGACCAGAGGGAGCGGCCGTCTTCGTCCATCGCGAAGAACATGGGAAATCCGACGAAGAAGTATATGGCGTAGAACAGGGAGCCGACGGTGTACATCCGCCCCTTGTCCTGCAGCAGGCGCGGCGGCTCGGCCTTTCTGGAAGCCGCATGAAGATAGGGCGGGCTCCTCGATGGGGAGCTGACGGGCCTGGAAGCGGTAGTGCGGAAAGTGAGCTATTGTGAGCGTCTCGCCGTACGCCGTTGCGTAGGAGAGGGCAAAAATGACGGCGGCGGCCGCCGCCTGCTGCGCCCGCTGGCCGTGGCGGGCGGCCGCCGCCCGCGCCCGCCGGATGCACACGTTGCCGAGCGAGAAGTAGAGGCAAAAGTAGGCGTGCGTCATGAAGTAGAGCGCGATCGGCACCTGCAGGCGAGCAGAGAGGAGGGGAGGCCGGTCAGCAAAAGAAGTTGGACATCAGCATCAGCTAAACAAGCAGGGGGCCGCACGTTGTTCAGGCGCCACGAGTCGAACGTGTACTCGGCGCCCAGCAGCTCGAAAAAGTAGTGCGTCCAAAAGTAGTTGCCGATGAAGGAGAAGACAGCGACCCACAGATTGGCCTTGACCCAGTACCGCCTGTGCCACGGCCGCTTTCGCTCGGCGGGCGGCTGCAGCAGGGCGGGCAGTAGCACGCATGGTATTGCTGCCGTCAGCCCGGTCGCCAGGTAGTCCAGGCGCGTGAAGCTCTGCGGCATGCGGCCAGCATCGATTTCAGATTTGCGCTCCGCGCAGGCCACAGAACGGCGAACAGTCAATCACAGGGGACCGCAAAGTAGCCTCACGTCATATAACCGGAAAGGGACAAGCACGCAGAGCGCCCAAGTGATCCAGAACGGGCTGTACGCCAAGAAGAGGAGTTCAGTCCAGCGCTTGCCAGGGCTGCCGCCCAGCCAGCCGCCGGCGACTTTGCCTGCGGGGCGTGGGAGTACTTCTGAGTGCCTTGAACCAACAGCAGCAGCGAGGAGAAAACTCTCGGCGCAGATGGCGGCATGCAAGTTGCGCGATGTGGTGTGCGGAGCGGACCCATGGCTGCACGCCGTGCAGATGCGGGTAGCAAGCTCAGCAGTGTTCACTGCGCAGTGTGCGCGGATGAAAGTTGCCGCGCATGTAACCGCGACAGAACACGCGATCGCCTGTAGAATTGTTCGCCAGAGGCCGGGCACTCACGATGCCCTCAATACCGCCCCCCGCACCGATGCATCGAGCTGCAGCCCTTCCTGCCGCTGCAGCGTTTGTACCTCGCACAAAGCGGCATGTCGCGTGGCCTGCTACCAACAATAACAGGGAGTTGGGCCGGACGTTGGCCCTGCCGGACGCCCTGCAGGCCGGAATCGCCTTGGCCCGAAGTCGTGCCGACCACTCGGCCGCCACCGAGCCATTATTTGTAGATGCATTTGCGTCCAGCCTCTGCCAAGCTAGCCCAGACGCCAGCCGTGGCCCAGACGCCGCTGCGACGGCGGCACTGGACGCCATTGCCACGCACTACATCGACGGCCAGCTGCTGACGGCGCTCGGCATCGTGAATATGGACTTGCGGCAGGAGTATCGCCAGGCCGTGCTGCTCGGCCCAGGGCTGGACACTCGGCCACACAGGCGCGCCTGCTTGCACCACTCAGCACCCCTGCTGCCTTGAGAAGTGTGGACGCAAGGGCTTGAACATGCGTTGATGGCTGGCCTGCAGGTTGTTATGGCCTGAGGGGACGCTCATTTTCGAGGTGGCCCCGCCCGAGGCGCACGAGTGGGCGCGGGAGCGGCTGAAGCAGCAGAAGGCGCACGTCCAGCGCGGCTGCCTGCTGCGCCGCGTGCCCCTGGACCTGCAGGCATGCCCGACTCTCCCAAACAACGTTAACCGTCGGCAGCGGCTGATCAGGCAGCTGAGCAGGCTGGGCGCCTCTGCAGGACATGGACAGCCTGCCGCAGGCGCTGCAGCGAGCCGGCTACCGGGCAGACAGGCTGGCGGTGTGGAGCCTGCAGGCGCACCACCTCGAACCCACATATGCCGCCAATTGTTGAGCGGCAGCGAGACATGTACAAACCGCAGAACGTGGCTGCAGGGGCTGGCGGGCTTACGGCTGGGGCAGGACCGGCTGCGGCAGCTGCTGGCGCAGGTCTCGCTGGCGGCTGCCCGCGACAGCATCCTGCTGGGCGAGCTGCCGGCGGCCTCCAAAGCAGCGGCCGAGGCGCTGCTGGCGGAGCAGTCCCTGCTGGCGAGGGTGATCCCGTTCAGCCACCCGGACGCCGCCTGCGGCCTGTGGGACGGCTCCAGCCAGCAGGTGCTGGTTTCCACCGACCTCTCCTCATGCCAGAAAACTGTTCCTGATTGCTAGCTGGTGCCGCCTGCTGTGAGGAGAGCGAGCAGCAGAGGCTGTGCCTGCCTGCAGGTGGCGGCAGCGGAGGGTCGCTGGCTGTTTGCCGGGCAGACGCGGGGGCTGTCGGCCGCCCAGATGGACACGTATCATGCGCATGTGGCCGCGGCGGAGGAGACCGACGAGGACTTTTTCGACAACTTCTCCTAGAGCTGTTGTGGCTGTGCCGTACTGGACATGAGCATGCTGCTCTGCTCTGTTCAAGCACTGCTGCGCCCCGAATGGCCCCTCTCGTTATTTCCGATCTGATCTCGACAAGCATCCAAGCTCGCAGAGGCTCGGGAGCCTGAATCACTCGCTCAAAATGCAAGCACTCGTGTCAGGCGCCCCATGCGCCACGGCACTGCAAGGCAGCGTCAGCCGGCGCCAGCAGGGTCCGGCTCCCGCACGGCGGCCTCGGCGGCCGCCTGCTGCTGCAGCAGCGCCGCCTGCTCCTGCCCGTTCTCGATCTCGCGGCTGAACCGCTCCAGGCGGGCCGCCTGCTGCTCGGCGCTCTCCTCCAGCTTCACGTTGTGGTTGGTATACCCGTCCCAGTGGGCTGCGGCCAGCTGGCGGCCGCCGAAGAAGCGGCCCTGCATGCGCGCCACGCAGGCGTCCGCCGCCTCGGCAGTGCGGAACTTGACCATTGCCGCGCCCTCCGGGTTGCCAGCAAACACGCGGATCTGCGGCCAGAGGCGAGCTCGCGGCTGTCAGACTGGAAGGCAGCATCTGGAGGGCAGGCAGGCGGAGCGCTGCCGGGTGGCTTGCATCCCAGCAGTGCCGAGAACATCGCAGCAAGCAGGACGAGATGGCTCATTCTGCCACACGGCTGCCTTCTGTCCGCTGATTCTGGGGCCAGGAGCCAAGCTAGCTGGTCTGTCAGCTGCGCCTGGCTCAATGCTCTGCAACACGGGGACACGTAGAAGAGGAGGCCGCGCCTTCTCGACAGGCCCCAGCTTGGCGCACTCCTCGCGCAGGTCGCCCTCAAGCTCCTTGAGCAGCCCCGGCTGCTCCAGAAAGTCGTCCGGGTGGAAGAGGTGCTTCAGGATGACCGTCACCTGCGGCAGCCCTCTTGGCAGGTGAGGCGCCGGCCGCCTGATGCTGAGGCAGTGGGGCGGGGTGCTCTACCCCCCAGGCTGCAGCGGCCACTCAGCAGCAGCAGCAGTGTGGGATGGGCAGAGCAACAAAGCAGCTGCAGTCAAATGGGGCGAAGTCTGCAGTGCTGAGAGGTCGGAATCGGGGATTTCCCTTTGCATGCTCAGGCGCTGGCTGCGGCTCGCATCCAATGCACATCTTGAGAGAGCCGTCAGTATGCAAGCGACGCCACTTGCAGGGTCCCCGCGAGCTCAGCAGCCTCCCTGTCCCCGGCAGGGGCGGCCGCCTCACCTGCGTCGGCTTGAGCTTGTCGTCAAAGCCGCCCCAGCCGAGCACCTTCTCGTGCAGCTTGGCCCGCTCGCGCGCGCTCTTCTTGCGGACCGCCCGCTTCTGCGGCACGAACTGGCTGCCGTGCATCTCGAACTTGGCCGGCTGCACGCGCATGCGCTGGGCCATGTCCGGCCGAAAGAGGTCGTCGTCCGCCAGCTTGCAGGCCAGGTCCACCTGTGAAGCGGGCGGCGGGGGGGGCATCACCGTCAGCGCTGTGAGAGGCTGGGAAATGCTGCCATTGCGGGCTCAGTGCTCGATGCTGGGCGAATTCGGGCTGCACGTGCAGTTTGCGCCAGGCAGGCTGCTGCATGACAGTGCAGGCAGCACCCATGGTGCCAGCCGTCAGGGCCTCCAGAGCAGGCATCATAGCACGCTCGTGGCGTTGGCATAAGCCGCCAGGGTGGCGTCGCCACAGGGCAGCAGGGCTGTCTGTCGGCAATTTAACAGAAGAAGAGGAAAGCCCACCGACGGCTCGTACAGGAAGGTGACCAGGCCGTCGCCCTTTGGCAGTCCGCTGGCCTTGTCGCGGTACACCTTGACTCGCGGCGAGCCGTCCTCGTTCGGCTTGATCACGCCGTACTGCTGGAAACGCTGCAGGGGAGGGGGGGACAGGTTGAGGTGAGGCCCTCGCAGCCTTTTGCTGACTGGAGGTGCTGGATGCACTCAAAAGCAGCAAAGCATGAGGCAGAGGAACTGGCCGCCGTGCCGACTGCAAGTCTCAAGAGTCTTGTGAGAGAAACTGGGGCCAGAGTGGTCGGGACTATTCGCTAGTTTCACTGTATGTCAATGGCGGGTGCATCCATTGTTCGTTCGGAGAGCTGCCAAAGGTAGAGAGGGCCCCACCTCTGCCAGCTGCGCCTCTGTCACGTCCGACGGCAGGCCCTGGACGTACACACTCGTGTTCTTCTTCAGCTCCACCCACTGCTGTTGCGTGGCCGCCTGCAGTGGCAGCCGAGGGCAGGCGCTCAAAAAATTACCAACTAACTGCAGAACGCATGTGGTCCAGACGCCCCAGCTGCTGCAGCTCGGGCACTGCAAAAGTGGCGCAGGGGCAGGGGAGGTAACAAGCGGCACCTGCTCCTTGGCCCGCTTCTTCTGCTCCGCTATCCGCTCAAACACCTCGTCCGCGCCGCGCTTCTTGCCTTTCCCCTTGCCCTTGCCGCCGCCCTTGCCGCTGGGCTGGCCTGCGCCCGCCGCCGCCGCCTGCCC
>BHFV01000049.1:16427-66924 GCA_003568905.1 Trebouxiophyceae sp. KSI-1 | reverse complement strand
CCGCCCGCCCCCCCCCCCCCCCCAGAGTCCCCTTCCTGTCAAGGGGCAGCTGCGGCAGCGCGCACTGCCGCCGGTCTCCCGTCCAGGCCTTGCTCTCTTGGCCTGCACGTCTCATGGCTCATCACCACCCTCCCGGGGGTCCTTCTCCTGAGGACCCCTCCTCGTGCACCCAAGCAGAAGTGCAGCCCGCGGCCTGGACTGTCACGTGCAAACTGCGCCCTCCCCCTCCCCCCAAACTCATGCGCCCCCGCTCCCCTGCAGGCTGGGCGTGCTGTTCTGGGAGATCTGCACGCACGAGCACCCGCAGCGCGGCCGCATGCGCGCCCTGGACGTGCCGCGCGAGTGCCCGTCGGCGGTCGCGGACCTCATCGCCGCCTGCCTGCAGTCGAGCCCCGAGAAGCGGCCGAGCGCGCGCGAGGCGCGGCCTTCCGCCCCACACCCCCAATTGCCTGCCCTGGTACTGGCTGTTGCGGGGAAGGCTGAGGAGGGAAACCAGCCGCGGCTCGGCACCACCGGGTGCGCAGGCACGAACGCGCTGCAGTGCGGCCCGCCGCTGAGCCGCGCGCCGCGGGACTGCAGGTGTTTGACCACATCCGCCAGGCGAGCAGCGCGCAGGTGACCAGCGAGCCGTCGCTGGCCAGCTCGGGCGAGCTGGGCCACAGCCAGCGGCCGGGCGCCGGCGGCGAGCGCGCGGCCGAGTCGCCGCGGCCCCCCCAGGAGAGGCGGCAGCAGCAGCCGGCCGGGTGAGCAGCCGGCGCTGCGGCGCCCGAATGTGGGGATGGCAAGCAGGCGGCGGCCAGACGAATTGGTTCGAGCCCTTTTTACGGGGCAGCGAGGCGCACGCCTCCTGGCCACCCAACGAGCGACACTCCACTGCATTCGGCCAACACCCCCCCCCCCCCCCTCTCCCGTCCGCAGTGTGGCAGGAGGCAGCAGGCAGCCGTTCCGGTCCAGGGCCCCTGACCTCGTGCTCGCCATGCGGCTCGCGTCTCCGCGTTCCTTTCCGTGTTGTTCTTTTTCCCAACTGCGCATCTGGCGGATGCCAGGCCTCGGCCTCGCTGCTCCATGCACGCCCTGCGGCAGCCGTCCCTGCCCGCTGTGCCCCCCCTATTGCCGGTTGTTTGCACCGTTGTTTCATTTGCGCGTCGCCGAGCCGCGGCAGCCTGCCCGCCCGCGTTTCGCTCCTCCGCAGCCTCGCCGTTTTCGCGAGCGCTGGCCACCGAGAGCGGGCGGGCGGGCGGCAGGAGCATCCGGCAGTCGCGGTCGCGTCCGCTCATGGGTCATTCAGACATCCATATTCAAAGAGGTGTAAGCCTTGGCGCCGTGCCTGCCACCGGCTGCACGCGAGCCGTGTCTTGACACCACGCCCCTTCTTGCAAGCCAGGCCTAACTCGGCACTCGCATGCAACCGGTGACTGGGCAGGAAGGCAGGCGCCAGCTCTTGCTGCGCGGCTTGCTGTCCTCGACGGGCTCCGCACCCTGGAGCTGCTGCCACCCGGAAGTTGCAGACACATCCACGCACGACATCCACCCCCCGCCAAAGTGAGCAGCGAGAAGGCGGCCGCCTCAGAAAAAGTCCTCCAGACTGAAGCCGCTGCCGGCCGGCCGTGGCCCCCGCGGCGGCGAGTCGGCGGAGCGGCGCGCCCGCAGCCGCCCCAGCAGCCCCTCGCCCAGCTCGGCCGCCCATGCGAACGGCGTCGCCGGCTGCGCCCCCGGGCTGCCCACGCCTGCTTCCGTTATGCACACCAGGGTCAGGCTCTGGGGCATGTCGGATAGGCTTGCAGGCGGCAGAAGCTCGGCGGCAGGGGCTCGCCTGCTGCTGCCGGCAGCGGGCTGCCTGCCGGGCTGCTCTCGGGCCGATTTGGCTCCGCTGCAGCTGCAGGTCACGAGGGCGCGCGTCAGTCGCAGCTGTGAGGAGTTCAAGAGGCTGGGTACGCTATGCAGTACGCAGGCAGCAACACACCTGCAGGGCTGCGCTGCTCCGGCTGCTCCTGGGCAGCTGCAGGCGCGGGAGCCGAGCCGGCGGGCACCAAAGCGGCGGCCAGCGGGTGCGCGGTGCTCTGGTCTGCAGGCTGCTCGGCCGCACTGGTGGGGACAGCCGCTGGCAGCTCGGGATTCTGTGGTCCTGCTGCCTCCGCGGGCTGCGCCTCTGGTGCCGTGGCCCCTTCACCGGATGGCGCCTCGACTGAGGTGTCCTTTTGATCGACAGCGACTCCGCCACCACCTACAGCCCAGCAGCAACCCCCTGGGCTCACCACTTAAGGCTGGCAGGCAGATCCCCAGCCACAAGTCCAAAGCAGCCACAGATCGCGCCTGCGCTGCCGGCGCCGTCCGCCGCGGGCTCAACCGCCTCTGCGGCCGGCTCGGGAGCTGCAGGCATGGTTGCAGCTCAGTCCCTTGCAGGGGAGCAGCGCAGCCACATAAGGCTGTGGCGCGGCATGGCTGTGGACCTCACCTGCCGCTTCAGTGCCTGCCACCGCCGCCACTGCCTGCGGCAGCACCGGCGCCAGCGGCGGCTCGGCGTCGGGCAGCGGCCCGGACGCGACCGTCGTCAGCGGCGTGGCATAGCCGGAGGCGTCGCGCCGCGGCTCGGCCGGCGTCTCTGCCGGCCTGCGGGCACGCGGTGCAGCAGCGTCTCCGTCAGCCAGCAGGCCGGGCGGCAGGCGCTGGCAGGCAGCTAGCCGCAACATGGACAGGCTTCAGAAGGCTGCTCTCCCCATGCACTGCTCGTGGCAGCAGGGGCGTGAGGCCGAGCCAGGCGGCTTCGCACCGATCGGCTGCAGCGCCCTGCGGATCAGCGACAGGCTCCGGCGCAGCCCCGCTGCCGGACTCGCTCGCCCGGCTGCTGCCTCCCGGGCTGCCGCTGCCGGCGCCGCCCAGCAGGGCGAAGGGGTTGCCGCCGCCGCCGCCGGCCGGGCTGCCCGCCTCGCTGGTCTCGCTGCCGCTGCCAGCCTCGCTGGAGGGCGTCTGCAGCGAAGCTGGAGAGCCGACAGGGTCCGCAACAGCTGCCGCCACTGCAGGGCTGCGGCAGGCACAGGGTGGCAGCATTCAGCAGCTAGGTCAGGCAGGCAAGCCAGCGGCGGCTACAGCTGGCTTCAGCAGGCGTCACCTGGCGTGCTCTGAGGCCGGCGGCTCCGCTAGCGCCGCCGGCAGCGCAGGCTCCGCGGGCTGCGGCTCTGCCACGGCTGCAATCGCCGCAGCCGCAGCCGCGCCCCGGGCAGGCGACACTGGCGCCTCGGAGACAGGCTCAGTTGACTCGTGGCTGACTGGCTCCGAGCTCTCGATCGCGGCCTCCGGCGACGGCGGCATCAGCTCGACCGCCGCCTCTGCGCGGCTCTCCGGCTGGGAGTGGTCTGCCTCCGCCGCCGCCTCAGGCTGCTCTGGTGACTGCTGCTGCTGCTGCGCCGCTTCCGCCGCAGCTTCATCGGCGGCGCTGCGCTCCGCCTCGACAGATTCCGCTGCCGCCTCTGGCTGCTCGCTCTGCTGAGGCGCGACTGCGGGCGACTCTGCCTCACGCTGTGCCTCCAGCTGCGGCGGCTGCGCCTGCTCTGGCAGCTGCTCCTCTGCGGGCTCGGGCGCCGGCGGCTCGGCTGCCGCCTCAGGCTGCGGCTCCGCCACAGGAGGCGTCGCCTCAGCGGCAGCCACCGCCTCCTCAGGCTCTGCCGGCTGCTCGCTGTGCGAGGCTGCTGCCACCTCCGCAGGCTCTGCTGCCACCGGCACCGCCACGGCAGCCGCCACTGCCACGGGTGCCTCTGTCGGCTGATTGTTGTCCGCGGCGCCCTCAGGCTGTGCCTCTTGCTGCAGCTCCGCGGCTGCTGCTGCCAGCGGCGCCTCCACCGCAGCCTCCGCCGGCTCGCTAGAGCGCTCGCTGGACGGGCTGCCAGCCTGGGCAGCCGCACGCGGCTCCAAGACTGCCGCCGCCGCCGCAACTGGGACCTCAACCGCTGGCACAGCCTCTGCCTCAGCCGCTGCCTGTGCCGGCTCTGTCAGGGGCTCGCTGCCGTCGCTGCCGGCCGCTGCTGCCGGCGGCGAGGCTGCTGGGCTGCGCTCGGGCTCCGGCACCGCAGCTTCAGGCGCGGTCCGCTGCAGCGGCCCCCAGGCGGCCTGCGGCGCGCCGGCAATTGCTGCGGAGCGGCGGGCAGCGCGTCAGGGCACTGCCTGCCGGGCCCAGTGGGCAGGCTCCAGGGCGGGAAGGCGCACGCTGCGGCGCTGAGAAGTCCATGGTCGGCCAGGCTGCCTGGGGGGAGTCCGGCGGGGCCGGGCTGGCAGCGGCGGTCGCCTCTGCAGCAGCAGCAGCAGCAGCAGCAGCAGCAGCAGCAGGCGCCTCCTCCTGCAAGCAGCAGTCGTTCAGTCGCTCGCACGCCAATCCCTTCGTCGGCGCATCACACCAACAGCGGCTTGCTGCCACGCTCCTTCACCCCAAGCTGCGTCCTACTCTTCACAATGGGCCATGCTCTGGCATGCCATGCGATCAGCGCAAGCACACGCTCGCAGCAGGCGGCCGGAGGGGGGCGCTGCTCGCCTGCCGCGGTGCAGCTGCAGCCACGTCCGCCACAGCAGATCTGCTGCGGCTGCCGACTCCGGCCCAGCGGTCGGTGCGCGCCTCTTCGGCCGCCGCCGCCTCTGCAGTTGGCCAGGCAGGCTGCGGGACAGCCGCTGTCACGGGCGCATCCGCCTTTGCGCTGGGCAGCCGCTGCGGTGCTGGCGCCGGCGCGTCCCACGGTGCCGCTGCAGCCTGCAAAACAGCGAGCACACATGACACTGTCATGCTCGCCCCTCCTAACTAGACCGGTCATGCACCCTGACGCCGTACAAGCAGTGAGCCAGACTGGCCGCTGCTTAGGACTCCTGGTCCGTGCATGGCGGAGCATGCGGGCCTGCTTGGGGGCGATGCTGGCGGCGTGCTGCAGCCGCGGCTCGGGCTGCGGCGCCGCCAGCGCGGGCGCCTCCGTCGCGACGGCGGCAGCCACCAGCCTGGCCAGGCTGTCCAGCCGGTCCGCGTGCCTCACGCAGGCGGCCGTTTCCGGGCCCAGCTCTGCGCACCAGATGGGGCGCAGGTCAGCGGCTGGTTCCTGGCGGGGGCGGGGGGCACATCAGGGGGTGCAGGAGCCGTAGCACAGGCAGGAGTGGAGCTGTGGGTGCGGCTGGACCGCTGGCCGCCGCTGACGACTGCAGCTCGTCACAGTGATCGGCTGACCTGACTTACCAGACAGTTGCTTGCCCCTCCTCCCCTTTGCCTGCCTCACCGCGCAAGGGGCGCGGCACGTGCAGGCAGAGGCACAGCAGCACATGCACACGGCCCCAATCGCAGGCTCCGGCGCTGTGTGCGGCCGCACCCGCGTCCGTCTGCACCGCCGCCGCCCGCAGCACGCCCAGGCTGAAGTCCGCCTCCCGGAAGGCCGCGCCCTGCCCCAGCAGCTGCGCCAGCAGCAGGCCGCCGATGGCGGGGCCGTCGCCGCGCCGCTCCCACTCGGCGGCCGGCGGCGGCGGCGGGCCCTTGCGGCGACCGCGCGGCGTGGCCGCGGCCTCCTCCCTGCTGGCAGCCGGCCGGGCAGCCTGTCAAGAGCTCGCTGCTGCAAACATGCAAGCCTGGATGCCGTGGGTCGAAGGGCAAGTGAAAGGAGTGCACGGCTTTTGTCAGCCAGGGGGGCGATCGGAGCGAGCCAGAGGCCTGCAGCTGGCGACCGCTTGCCAAGGCACATGGCAGATGGCACTTGGCGGGGAGCAGACAGAAACAGGGGGCCAGAAAGGCAGGCAGTGGACGAATGTGAATGCCCAGGTGACGGGAGGAAGGGCCCAGCACCTGCGGCGCGGCAGGCACAGATCGAAGAGCAGCGCGGAGACGACGCTGTGGGCGGGCGCTCCGGGGCCCGCCCAGGCAAGAGACAGCCCGCTGGCCGCCGCGGCCAGCCGCTGCAACGCGCCTGGCAGCAGGCTGCCGCCCTCGACCGCCGCACGCGCGTGTGCCTCCGCCTGCACATGTGAAGGAGGACATACGGTGAGGCGCGTGATGCCGCTGATAACCGACAAGTATCGACAGAGCTTCATATTGGCAGCTTCATGTGGAGCTGCTTTGCACCGGTGAGCTGCATGCAGCGGCGCCCTGCACTGCTCTCACGCCTGCGAGGAGCAGCGGCGGCTCACCTGCAGCAGCAGCGCCGCCTGCGGGCTGCCGCCGCCGGCCAGGGCGGCCAGCGCCTGCGGCAGCGGGCCGGCGTAGGCTGCGCCAGGCTCGCCCTGCAGGCAGTCCTCGATACATGAGCACTTCACAAAGCGTGAGAGCGCTTGGGTGCAGGGGAGCAGCCGGAGCAGCTGGAATCACGCCGAGGGCCAAGCGTGCGTGCCTGCGCGTCTGGCCCGGGCAGCGCCGTCAGGCCCAGCAGCGGGGCCGCCAGCAGCAGGCTCGGCAGCTGCTCAGCCGCCAGAGCATCGTCCAGCAGGCAGAGCAGGCTGAAGGCGGCCCCCAGCTCCGCCAGGCCGCGCAGCAGCGCCTGCCTCGCAGAGTCGTCAAGCGGCGCCTGCAGGGCGTTGGTGCGGTGAGGCACAGCAGTGGAGGCACATGCTGCGGATGCATCGGCACGCACTGAGCGGATGGCAATCCCCCACAGGATGGCCTCTTGGCTTCCTGATATGTTCTCAAGACAAGCTGCTGCCCAGCCGACCGAGCGTGAGGCAAGCAGCCGCCCAGAGACCAACGCCAGGCGTGCTGGGAAGCTGCGCCAGAAGGGCCGAGTGCAGTGAGTGTGCCGCCAAGCGTGCCTTGGCCAGCAGCGCGCGGTACGCCTCGCAGCCGTCGGAAGGGTGCGTGAAAGCCAGGCTGGCCGCGTGCTGCAACACACTCGCCATCGCCTCGCGCGCCTGCGTCATGCCTGCGGGCGGCAGCCGCGCTCGACGGGCCGCTCCAGCAGCAGGCGAGCACGCCTGATGTGATGTGAGGGGCTGGGGCTACGAGCCGCACCCGGCGAGATCTGCGTCTGCAGCAGCTGGATGGCGCGATTCTCCAGGCTGGCCGCCAGCGCCGCCGCGCCTGCCGGTCCTGCAGCCAGCGCCCGGGGCCACTGGATTGAGTGACAGTGACAAGGCAGGACAGCCAGCAAGTGTTTGCCCCATGATGCAGGGGCGCCTTGCTCTGCGACTGCAGGCTGCGCTAGTGGGCTCAATCAGGCGCCAGCCAGGCCCTTTGAAGTCGAAAGTCGCACCGCAGAGGCGGAGGAAGGCGGCCACGTGCTGGCGGCCAACAAAGCCCGCGTGCACGGCCGCCCAGTCGCCAAAGCCGCCGGACAGGCAGCCGCCGGGGCCCCAGAGGAAGGCGGCCTCTGCCGCCGCGACCTCGCGCCGAGCGTCGCCCGACTTGGCGCCCGGCGCGAAGCGCTGCGCCGCCTCCGCGAACGTGTACGTCGGCAGCAGGTCGTGCACCGCCGCCTGCAGCGCGCGGGTCACGGGGCTGAGACCCATGATTTGCCAGAAAGCGCCTGCCGCGGCCCGCGCGCAGCCCGGGCGGCGGCCAGGGCGACCGATTGCTTGCGTTCCGCACGCCTGCGGGGACGCGCCTTGGCCGTGTGCGCGGCGATGCGGCTGTCGTAGCGCCAGAGCGAGGCGCCGCCGTCCGCCGCCTGCCAGACGGCCGGCCAGGGCGGCAGCGGCAGGCGCGCGGCCAGGGCGGCGTGCGTGGCGCGCAGCACCGCCGCCAGCGCGTCCAGCTCGCACAGACCGGCCGTGCTGCCCGCCTGCAGGCCACTGACGCCATCTCAAGCGCAACCACTGTACTCCCAGCGATTCGACAGCGTAGCAGCGGAGCGCCGCCACAGCTGCCCTTAGTCAGCATGCAGCATAATCGCTGCCCTGAGCCGTGCCTCATATCGTGTGACGAGCAGCGAGGCGTTGTCGGCCAGCAGGCTGCCGATCCGCCGGCTGAGCTCCGCGCGCACGTCCACGCTGCGGCCGAGCAGGCTGAGGCCCGGGTGGGCAAAGGCGGCGCTGAAGTCCCGCCCAGCCGCCAGCTGCTGCAGCACCGCGTAGCCGCACACAGGCCCCGCGGCCGCAGCGGCCGCCTGCGCCTTGTGCTGCCGGAAGGCCTGCAAGGCAGCAGCACCTTGGGGTGGCCTTACAGCTTCTCAGCCTGCTGTGCACGACAGCTGCTTGCTTGTGCCGCTCCCAGACTGAGCCGGCAGAACATGCGCCTATTGGTCTCCAGCTCACGTGCGCCTGGCCTCGTCCCGTTTGCCCCGCAAGCAACAGGGAGAAGGGCCGCGCCTGCGTGGCAAGCGCCTGCAGCAGCGAGTCCAGGCAGAGCTGCGCACGCTCCTCCAGCTGCGGCAGCAGCTGCGGCGCCGGCAGCGCCTCTGCCGCGCCCGCAGCGCAGTCGAGTAGGGCCAGCGGCAGCAGGCAGCGCGCCGCGCAGCCGGGGCGCTGCAGCGCGGCGGCTCCGAGCTCCAGCGCCAGGCTGTCTCCCGGCGGCACGCCCATGGGGCCCTCGTGCAGCAGCACGGCGCCAAGGTCCATGGCCTGCAGCCAGCCAGCAGGCTGAGATCGGAGCTGTCTGTGCCGTCTCGCGGGACGCAGCCATCGCTGTATGCACGCATTGAAATGCATTTACAGGGCGCGTGAGCGTGCAGCCACCCGCAGCAGGTCGGGCGTGCGGGGCCGCGCCTGCTGCAGTGCCGGGCGCAGGGCCCCGAGGCCCTCCCACTGCCGCAGCGCCGCCGCGGCCGCCGCAACCTCCTTGGCAACGCTCCCGGCCAGGCCCTTGCCTGCAGCCGCCGGAATGCTGCGCTGCTGAGCTGCAGACCACCGCTGCTGCCCCGGCCTGTCGCCATTGGCATGGCTGCCTTGCACTGCTCCAGCGACACGCGGCATGCTCCAGGCATGCTGCTGCTGCTGCCTGCGACGGGGGACAAGGGGCCAAGCGAGAGGCCTGCACCTGATCCACCCTCCCTGAGCACCTCCTCCAGCGCCTGTCCCGCCCGGAAGAGCTGCTGCGGCGACGGCGGCAGCGGCCAATCCACGCCCGGCGGGCAGGCGCCTGCGGCCACACCAGGCTCGGCTTCCCGCCGCCAGGCAGCGCAGGCAGCAGCCAGCAGCGCTGCAAAACGCAAAATTGCCTCCGAATGAACAAAAGGCCAGCGCCGCACACAGGAAAGCAGGAATGGACCCGTGGAAGCATGCAGCTGTCATGCGCTCGCAGGCAGGCAGCACGTGCGCTTCCTGAGGGGCGCGCCTGCAGGCGGCGGGCAGACGGCCGGCAGGTGCCCCGCCACGGTGCTGCGCAGCGCCGCCGCCGCGTCCGCCGCCGCTGTCGCCAGCACGAGCGCGGGCAGCTCCTCGCTGGCGGGCGCGGGCGGCGGCAGGCGCGCCGGCTGCCGGCCCTTGAAGGGGCCGCGCAGCAGGGAGGCCAGGCGGCGCGCTCTGCTGGGGGCCGCTGCCTCTGCAAAGTCCGCCGGCTGGCCGCCCAGCAGCGAGGCGCGCAGCTCCAGCAGGGCCTGGCGCGCCTGCAGGCCCCCAGCCGTCCCCTGCTTGGATCACTTGAGCCTGAAACGGCAGCGGGACTGCCCGGGACTCTGGCAGCAGGTGCCTGGAAGGGTGCTGCTGCGCAGGGCGGGCGGCACCTTGGGCGGTGGCCCGCTCTGCAGCCAGGCGGGGATGCAGGCGTGCGCCAGGCTGGCCATTCCGCCGGCCATCGCGTCGGCCACGCGCGGCTGCAGCCACTCCGCCGCGGCCGCCAGCCGCTCGCCGGTCGCCTGCTGCGCCGCGAGCAGCTCCAGGAAGGCCGCCTGCTCCTCAGGGGGCAGGTGCCTGCAGGCAACGCAGGCCAACAGGCTGGTGAGCACCGACATGCCGCTTTGCAGGGGAGCAGTCGAGCGTCCAGGCGCTGCCGCCTCTTGCGCGGGGCCGTGACTCGCTTGTCAAGCAAAGGGCAGCCAGTCCCGAGCAGCAGCAGGGCAGAGCTCGCGGACGCCTTTCAGCAGACCGATGCTCGGGCTTGCAGCTGCAGCAGACGGCGGGCGGGTGAGGGCCTCTCACCGCTGGCCCGGCCGCTGTGAGCGCAGGTGCTGCCAGGCGAGCGAGCGCAGCAGCTGCGCGCGCCACAGGTGCAGGCAGCCGAGGCCCGTCAGGGCCAGCTCCAGCGCCAGGCCGGCCGCCTGCAGGCGCCACTGAACCGCTCAGCCGCAGCCCCAGCACCGCACAGCCGCCATTTGTCACAGCCTGGCCGTCTGGGAACGCTAGCACTAGCGCCGGTGCGTCGTTCAGTTCCCTTCTGCCAGCTGACCCGATGTTGGCTAAATTATTCGCCCCTGGAGCAGGCTAGCCGGCTTCCGGCTTCTGCAGCAGCCCAGCATGGCTGGCCTCCCTTCCCTAAGCTGAGACCGCCTCACCCTGCCGGTGTCTCGGCCAGTCGACTCCGTGACCAGCAGCTCCAGGGCCGTGAGCGCCGCTGTAAAGGCGTCTGCCGTGGCGGCGGCTGCGGCCGCTGCCGGCTGCAGGCTGAAGCTGCGATCCAGCGCCTGCCCCGCCTTGCCCTGCAGCTCCTCGCCGACAGGCAGCTGCCAGTCCTTGCCCTGCTGCTCGCCTGCGCAGCCATGGGCGGAGCCACTTGCCAGGCAGCATCAGCAGCATCGCGGGTGCGCGCAACCAAAAATACAGGCAGGCTGTGCGCACTGCATCCTGGCCGGTCTGCCAGGCTGCAAAGGGGGGGGGGAGGCACTGGACACAGCTTGCAGGCGCAGCTGGCAGGCGCTGGAATTGTGCTGGGTGAGTTGGAGGGGGGCTCACAGCGGGCGGTGAGGGCCGCAGAGGCCAGCAGCGGCCGCGCCACGGCAAGAGGCAGCTCCAGCGCCAGCGGAGCGACCGGGTGGCGCCTGAGCGCCTTGAGGCACTTGGCCAGCCGCTTGGGGCCGAGCTGCGGCGCCACGCCGGCCTCGGCGCCCGCCTGCGTGCCGGGCGCCTGCGGGTGCAGCAGCAGCAGCGCGGCCGCGAGCGCGGACGCGGCGGTGTCGAGGTCGCCCGCCAGCAGCGGCTGCAGGCCCTCCTGTGGCACGGCAGCCGCCAGCGTGTCAGCAGGTCTGTTGGTACGCAGGCAGCTGCAGGGGAGGCTTGCTTCATGCCTTCTTGCTGCAGACAGGGGGATAGGGGTCCTCTGGTGCAACAAGGAGCGGGGTAAGATTTATGAGCGAGCTGTCCCGTCCCCAAAGCCCCCCCCCCCCTTGAGCGACACAGTCAGCATGCTGCCTGGTGACGTGTGCTGCCTCTTGGGAGCTGGCATGCGTGCACAGCGGAGCAGACAACCCCCCCCCCCCCCTTCCCCTGGAGCACTCGCAAAGGAAAGTCTGGAAGATGTGCCCACCTTGCCGGCCAGCATTCGCTGCAGCTGCCGCGCGAGGTGCGCCAGCAGGACCGGCGCGTACGGCACGCCCTGCAGCTCGGCGGCCGCCTGCCGCAGCGCCGGCCACGCCTCGGCCAGCCACTGCTGCCAGGCGGAGAGCTCCTCCGCCTGCGGCTCGGCCGCGGGGGCTTCCGCCGCTGGCGCCGCTGCGGCAGCTTCCGCAGCCTCGAGCGCCGCCGCCTCGGCGGCCGTCGCCTGCTGCTCGGCGGCGTAGCCGGGCCATGCCTCGGCCGCAGCTGCCTCCGCCTCTTCGCCTGCATTTCAAGTCGCCCCTGAAGGCCAGGCTGGTCTGGGACTCCCTCTTTGTCAGGAAAACAAGGCAGCATGTCGGCAGCTGAGGCCTACGTAGGCTGGCGACGGCGGACGGCTTGCATGAGGCTGCATCGCCTGCCAACCTCCCCTACAGCAATGACGGCTGCCTCACCTGGTGCCTGGCCGGCCTTGATACGAGGCGAGGCAGAGTCGCCAGTCTCCCTGCCCTGCACTTCCGGCCGCTTCTTTCCGGCCCGGGCCAGCACGCCCAGCAGGCCGCTGCGCCTGCCGCCGGCCGCTGCCTCCCCATCGGACGCAGGCGGCTCTGCCTCCGCTGGCGGCTGCTCCGCCGCAGCATCCGCCGCTTCAGCATCCGCCGCAGCGGGGGCCTCTGCCTCGGCGGTGCCGGGAGCTGCGGCCTGTGGCGCCGCTTTCTTCTTGCCTGCAGGCAGTCACAGCGGCGCATGAGGCAGCCGGCAGGTCCCAGTCGCAGGCAGCCCCGTCCTTTGATCGCTTCGCCTGGTGCGGACAAGATGCAATTCTGTGCGAAGCAGGCTGCTGAGATGCTCAGAGCATACGCACCGGGCAGCAGCATCCTGCGCAGCTTGTGCTGCAGTCGTCGGGGGGCAGCGCGGTCGGCGGCCGCCGCAGGCTCGCCCGTGTCAATCGCCTGCCACCTGCAAATACAGGCAGAGCAGTCAGTGCAGGCAAATGCAGCTGCGGAAGGCCTGGCCGCCTGCTGGAGTCCAGACTGGAGGCGCGCCTGTGGGCCCGCAGGGCATCCAGGCGGTGCAGAATGTCCAGCAGCTGTGCGAGCGCCCTGCCAGCAGCACAGCCGCCTCAGCATGCCGCCAGCTGAAGCGGCGGGCTGGAGCTGGTGCGAGGCTCACTTGAGCAGCTGGCTGGAGGCCGTGATGGTGGTAGCATCAGTCCCGACCACACTGGCGGCCGTGACTGCCAGCTGGCCGGCCACCTGGCCTTGGAAGGCGTCCACAGTCGCCATGACGTCCTCCCGTTCGCCCTCATCCTGTCGAGCGGAAGCTTTCAGACGTCGCTGGTGGGGAAACCAAGCAGGAAAGCAGGCTGCAGAGAGCGGGAGGTCGCCACCTGCGCCTGGGGCAGCGTTGCAAGGTAGAGCGCGTTCAGCTGCTGCTGCCCCTTCTTGACGAGAGCCTGCAAATCCAAGGCACTCTCTGCAAGCTGCTGCTGGTGAGAGGGAGGTGCAGAAGAAAGGGAAGAAATTGTCACAGTCACCTGCAGGGCGACCGTATTCTCCAGGTCCAGACGCGCCGACTGACTCAGGTTGGCAAATGTCGCGCTGGCACGCCACTCGCCCTCGCCCAGCTCGCCTGCAGCACCTCTGCTCACCGCAGCGCTCGACTCTGCGCAGCTGGAGTTCCCAGTGGCCCTTGGCAGGACGCGCCTGCAAGCTCGTCCGGTGGGTGCCCGACGACGGCGTGCAACTTCGCACCCGGTAGGGCAGTCTTCTGCCGGCCACCAGAACTTTCTCAGGGGCAAACATGGCAGGTGTATATTGCAAGATGATACATGTTGGTCAGCAGCAAGTCCTGACTGGAGCGCAACGCACCTCAAGCCTCGCAAACCTCAGCGCAGACTTGACGTCCGTCATCAGCGCCGCGGCTGTGCTGCCCATCGCGCCTCCAACGACTCGGATGGCGCTGGCCTTTGTTCAGCGGACACGCGACGCTGCTAGCAGCGAGCTAAAAAATTCGAGGTCACATGCCCAGTTCAGCCTGTCTCTGAACAGGAGACTCTCTCTGTGCGCAGTGCGCAGTGCGCAGCGCACCCGGGTTTTCCTGTTCACTGACAGGCTGGTGTGATGTGTGGTAGCTAGCTGGTGTGATATGTAACAGACCAGCTCGGGTTTCGAGCGTGGGCGTGGCTCATCGATGATCGAACCGTAAGTTTCGACATGTGCAGTCCGCGAGACCCGGCGGCTTGCACTGCCGCCGGTATTGCACTTACATCAGGTGTTTCTCACTCTGCGAAACTCACTGATTTACAGCCCTCACTTGTTCACTCCATGCCACTCGACACGCGCACACGTTGCAGGCTGATACTAGGCTCCACCTGCGCCATCAGACTTGGCCCGCCAGTGCCGCCTGCCCCTGCCCCTGCCACGGCCGCCGCCTGGCCGCTGGCCGCCTTCGTCAGCCGCCGCCTGCTCGGCTGCGGGGGGGCGGGAGCCGCCTGCAGGCGCACAGCCAGATCAGCGACAGACTTCCATCAGTGACTAGCAGACTTTGCAAGAGCAACCCCGCTGCCGGCAGGCCGCCTGCATGAGGGAGGCAAAGCAGCGAGACTCGCCCGGTGCCGGCGCGCCCACGTCCGCCACCAGAGCATCCCATCCCCCGCTGCCACCGCCACCCGCCTCAGCGGCCGCCGGCGGCCGCTCGCTCGCCTGCTCCCGGGCACCGCCACGGCTGCTCCGCCTGCTGCCGCCGCCTTGGCCCCTGCTGCCGCTGCCGCCCTCGTGGGCGCCTGCAGGCCACGCCAGCTGCTCTTAGCTCGCACCCCAAACCAGCCGAGCAGCTGCTGCCTGCTTGATGCTGGAATGGAGCAGCAGCCGGCAGAGCGACTGCTCTGGCTGCAGGGCAAGGGGGGGCGGCGCGCCTGCAGCAGCAGCGCCAGCAGCGCCAGCGGCAGCGGCCGGCTCCGAGGGCGCCTTGGCTGCTGCTGCAGCCGGCTGCGGCTGCGGCTGCGCTCCCTGGCCGCCGGAGCGCACGCGGGGGGTGTAGACCTGATAGCCTGCCCGGACCCTGACCGGCTTGGCAGGCCGCCGCGGCTGGCCGCCCTCGCCGCTGCCGGGCTCCTGCGCGGCCGGCCCAAGCCTCAGCCCAAGCATGCTGCAAGAGAGGAAAGCTGGTCTCTGTGCGGCTGCCATGCTGGCAAAGGCAAGAGAGGGCCTGCTTGCAGAGACTGTGTGACTGGAAGCGCTGCCACCGAGCTGCTCGCGTTCCGCGCGGCAGCAGGGAGCAGCACCTGCGGCTGGACAGGCTCCTGCGCCTGCGGCTGGGGAGGCTCCGCCGGGGGCGCGGCTGCAGGCTCCTTCTTGAGGATGCGGATGGGCGGCTCTGCGGCGGCAGGCGGCGCAGCAGCCTCTTGCACCTTCTTGGCAGCCGCCTTTGCCTTCTTGCTGGGCTTCTTCTTTTCCGAGGCGCCTGCAGGGCGACAGCTCCACGGCATCAGCTGCGTGCTCACTGGCGCGTCAGCAACAGCACATGCAGGTCCGCACAGATGTTGCAGGGCTGCGGCATCTGGCTCGGCAAGCAGCCTGACATGCAGACCCCGAGCAGGTGGCGGCAGCCTTCTGTTCGGGCAGCGCCTGAGAATCATGGGAGAGGTGCGGATGGGCACCTGGGGTGGGCTGAGGAGGGGCCTCCTGGGCCTTCTTCTGCCCCTTGTCAGCCTTGCCTTCCGCACCCTTCTCGGCCTTGCCCTGGCCCTTGTCGCCCTTGCCTGGCTTGGCAGCGGCGGCCTGCTTGGGCAGCGGCGCAAAGCCGGGCGGCGGGTCCGGGTCCAGGCGCGGCTCGGCGGCCGCTGCTGCAGCCTTCTGCCGCTTCTGCAGCGGCAGGTCCCCGAGCAGGTGAGTTCCAGGCCCTGTCCTGTGCAAGTGCCGATGGCACAGCTCGCTTGCACAAGCAGCAGCCGGTCTGGTTGGCGGACTTGCCTGGGCCTTGCTGGCGGGCGGCGGCGGCAGGCGGCCCTCCCACTTGTCCTGCAGGAACTGCATCAGCGCGGTCGCTGGCTTGCCGCCGCCGGTGCCGCCTTCTGCTTCCGCCTCCGGCTCTGGCGGTCCGGAGGGGCCGGTGCCGTGCGCCTCCTCCTCCAGGCGCTTGAGAAACTCCTGGTAATCAGCATCTGCAGCGCAGGTTGGCGGTTGATACCTGGCTTCCAGCCAGAACACCGCCGCTTTGTTGATGCAAGACCGGCCCAATAAGCGCACCCTTCTCGAGCGTATTCTCCTTCGGGTCGCGCCGGCTGAGCCGCTTGGGCACCTTCTGGTACGGCGCGTACTCGACGGCGCATGGGAACTGCGCACCGCGCTCGCTCACGAACGTGTGACCGTCAAAGCGCGCGCGGAAGTCGTACACAGACGCAGGCTTCGCAAAGTTCAGGTACGCGCGCGCGTGGCGGACTGCCTTGCGCCTGCGAACGAAAGCAGCTGTCAGAGGCAAACTCGAATGCATAGGCCCGGCGGCGCTGCCGAGCGGTGTCGAGCGCTGCTGCTTCCTGGTGAGAGGCTCTAGAAGCCTTGCTAAATCGACAGCAGGCAGGAACAAGTGACAATGAAGCGGAAAAGTGCGGAATGCACATCGCATCCGGCATTTGGCCACCCATCTGGCACCGGCAGCAGATGGAAGACGCACCCGTACTTGCCCGGTACGTAGGCGAACCAGTCGTACTGCCCCGCGCACACCTCGTCCACCGCTACGCGAAAGTCCTCTTCCGACAGCGTCGGCGGCAGCTTGCGGACGACCACCTTGGTCCGCTCGGGTGCAGGTCGCGACATGCTGCGATCCTGTGGCGGCTGCTACTCCATCGCTTGGCTCGGCCGAGCAATCAACCTGCCAGCAGATGGCGCAATGCAGGCGTGCGATGTAGCAGCTGCTGCGCCTGTCTGCTGATCCGGGTGCACGTTGGTGCACCTCTTTCCAGCGCGTCAGTTTTTAATCTGAAGCCGAGCGCAAGCATGCCCAATCATAACCTGCCAAAGACAAGAGAAAGCGGGCAGAGCTTGGGCCGCACTTCTCTGGGGCATGCGCGCACTGCTGACGCATCATCGAGTGCTGCACTTGGTGCCGCCTCGCTGCAGTAGCCGCAGGGCGCGGCACTCTCGCGCGAGCAGGCTGCAGGCAAGCGACATGCCGCCCTTGTTGAGCAAGACACGTCGACACCCAGTGTGGCTCGAGCACGACGCCAAAGTGATGCTGCATGCGTAGCAAGTGTTTAGCTGCCGCAGGTGGACGCTGGCGAGCGGGACTCGCGGCAGAGTTCCAACCAGGCGCTGGCCAGGCGCATCCTGACGATTCTCGAGGGCGACACCGCAGCATTTCGAGAGCTCCAGGCGCAGACATCTCGATACAGGTATTTTATCAGCAAATCTGAGGCTCTCACGCTGCCTGGCTTCCAACGGTGTTTCGGCATGCACATGCGCCATGTTTGGTCCTCTGCAGGGCCGGCTGGATCTCGGCTGGCGAGCTTCAAAAGCGCTTCTATGGCGCTCTGGGTGACGGAGAGCAGACGGACGGCATCCTAGCCTCGATAGCCGACCTGATGCCTCCAGGCCGCGCGCGCAATGCGCTGCTCGCGACCGCGCAGGGCGGCAGCGAGCAGAACACGCTGGACGGTTGGGTGTCCAAGCCGCTGGCGTCGCCCGACGCGGTCCCTGACGCTTTCGCGCCCTCGAGCGCCGAGGCCGCCGCCGACCAGCCGGTGCCCGCAGCTGCGCCGCCCGACGACGGCGGCGACGATGTGCCGCCCGGCCTGTGCGTCTCCTCGCGCATCGTCGATGCGACCAGGGCCTGAACGGCAGCATCGCGGCCTGAAGCCAATTGTTCTTACCCTGCGTCAGGGGCCGGCGCGTGAAGCCAAAGCTAGCCAAGGACGAGCCCAAAGCGGTTAAGGGACAGAACGTGCTGCTGTGGCTGCGGTCCGACCTGCGGCTGCACGACCACCCGGCGCTGGACGCGGCGGCGCGCAAGGCGCAATTCCTGGGCGGCAAGCTGGCCTTTTGCTACGTGCACTCGCCAGAAGAGGACGGGGATGACCTTGCCACTGGCATGCACCTCTCCCCACAAGCGCTCTGCGATGCTGACCTCTCAGCCAGGCGACCAGCTGAAGCGCCGCATGCAGCCCACGCTGTATCCAACACGCCTCATTTAGCGCATCGCTCTCCTCCGCGGGTCTTTATGATCAGTAAGTGGAGTCACGGCTGGCACTGCGACCGCAGGCACCAGCTGGCGGCCGATGGGCGCCTCCTGCGTGTGGCAGCAGGCCAGCCTGCGCTCGCTGGACGCGGACCTGCGGGCGCGCTTCGGCCCTGGCGCCGGCATCATCTTCCGGAAGGGCCCCTACGCGGACGCGCTGGCCGAGGTGATCGCAGCCCTGGACGTCGGCGCCCTCTTCTGCAGCCGCAGGCGCGCCTCACACAGCCTCCGCACCTTTTGAAGAAGAAAGGACCATTATCGACGCAGCACGACAGCACCTGTCACTGCATGGTAGGTACTTCGCAAGGCCAGGCACACTCCGGCCGCTGTGACGGGGCAGGAGCCTGACTCGGTCAGTCGCACAGGCAGACAGAGCGTGCCCGTATGGTTCTGTCCGAGCAGGCACCCAGCGCACCTTTGCCTGCGCCTTTTGCCTGCAGGACTCTGAGGCCTCCCTCCTGGCTGGCGCAGATATGAGCCTGCCATGCAGGCGACGGACGCGCGCGTCGAGGCGGCGCTGAGGCAGCGGGGCGTGGAGGTGCGCAGCCTCAACACGGCGCTGCTGCACGAGCCGGCGGACGTGCAGCTGAGCCTCAAGGGGCGCTGGGTCGGCCACTTTGGCACGCTGTCGCCCTTCCTCAGGCGCGCGGCTTCCCCCTTTCGCTCCGATGCAGGCAGTGCGGATGGGCTGCCAGGCTCTCGTGTTTGCCGCGACTTGCTCTGGGCAGAGCCTGCTTGGGAGGAGTGCGGGCTGCAGCCGCCGGTCTCATCGCCTGCCGTGGCAGTGTGTCGGCAGCAGAGCAGGCACTCTGGCTGTGCAGGCAGATTGTTTGGCGAGCGCCTGCGCTGTCGACTGCTTCCCTCTCGCCTTCTTCCCATTCTCGCACACCTGCTTCTCGCCGTCACAGTGCCTGAGCTCGCCAGCGTGTGGCCCTGCTGCAGGGCGTGTGACAGGCTGGGCGGCGCGGGCAAGCCGCTGCCGCCGCCGCGCTCGCTGCCCGTGCCGACCGAGTCGGTGCAGGAGGCAGCGGGTGGACTGCCTCTGGAGGCGCTGGGCATGGTGCGCCTGCCCAGGCGGAGGGACGGCAGCCTGGTCCGCTGGGACGCGCCGCTGCTGCAGGCCTGGCAGGTGAGCGAGGCGGCGGCGCTGCAGGCGCTGGACGACTTTGCCCGCGCGCGTGCGGCCCCTCCCGCCCGCCAGCCAGCGACAGACAAAAGGCCAGTGAAGCCGAGGAGCCGGTGCAGGCCTGCTCCACTGTGAACTTGGCAGTTGCAGACCAGGGAAGCTGCTGCCGCAGCGCGCGCTTGTGGCAGAGCAGCTCGCCTGGTTCGAGCCCAAGTTGTTAGGTGCAGAGATGCGGCTGCTGTTCTGAAGGTGCTGGCAGCCATTGCAAGATCCCAGGCAGGCTGCGCCATTTCAAGGTCTCACAGTCTCCTGCTTTGTTTCTGCAGGCCTGCCGTCCTACGAGGCCAGCCGACACCTGGCCAATGGAACGGCTGTGTCCGCGCTGTCTCCCTACATCCACCACGGCCAGCTCAGCCCGCGCCAGGTGCTGGCGGTGGTGGGCGCGGCCGGCGGCCCGCAGGTGCGCAGCCCTCTGGCCAGCGGCCATCCAGAGCATCTTGACAGATTGACATGCTCATAACTGCTGCGCCCGGCACGTGCCGCCAACGTGGCAGCGTCCCAAGGCTGCTCTGTGGAAGCTCTTGATTGATCTCAGGCAGCGCTCGCACGACTGATGAGCGGCAACGCTGTAGGCTGGCTTGGCTCAGCGCGCCCGGGCGGCCTGGCTCTGAGCGGGGGCTCCCCTGGGGCGCGCGCAGGTCAGCAAGACCTTTTGGCGGCGCCTCGTCTGGCGCGACCTCGCCTACTGGCAGCTGCACCACTGGCCGCGCATGGCGGTCGAGCCAATGCGGCCGCACTACCAGCGCCAGGCGAGCGCCACAGCTGCCCCCTGACTGCACCCATGCCCGCATCACATCGGCAGCTTTGGAAGGCTGCTGCTCTGGCTGGCAGCTTCTCGCCTGCTGCAGATCGCGCTTGAGCGGCACGGTCCTCAGCCTCTTCCCTTTGCACCGCCCTGGGCGTCCAGCCTGGGCTCCCTGCCTGCTGCCTGCTGCTCGTTCCGCACTTTGCCTGGCAGGCGCAGCCGCCGGCTCTGCAGCTGCCTGCCAGCAGCTCAGCGTCCGCCGCCGCTGGCGCCTGCAGGCGTGGAGGCAGGACCCGGAGGCGCTGGAGGCGTGGCGGCGCGGCCGCACCGGCTTCCCGCTGGTGGACGCGGGCATGCGGCAGCTGTGGGCGACCGGCTGGATGCAGCAGTCGGTCCGCATGGTCTGCGCGCTCTTCCTGACCGAGTACCTCAACCTGCACTGGCTGCACGGCTGCCGGTGTGTTCCCCCCCTCCCCTCCCGGCCGAGTAGCCCCCGGTCGGGCCCCCACTGAGAGCACCAGGGGCCGGTGATGCGTCGGATTTGGGTGGCTGTCAAGAGTGCTGCCCTAGCGCGCCTGCCATGTCCTGCTTTCGGTCCTTGCACGGCTGCCAGCCGGTGGTGTCTCCGGGAGGGTGTGGCTGCCAACTCCTGCCTGCCACAGCCAGAGCGGGCGGCTCGTCCGACGGGATCAGCTTGTTGGCGGGTGCAGGTGGTTCCATGAGTGCCTTGTGGACGCGGACCTGGCCATCAACAGCATGATGGTCCCGCCCCTTGCCTTCCCCGCTCTGGCTGTTGCCGCTCCGGCCCGGCTGCTTCCGAGCTGAGCCTCTGCGTGCTGGGCCCTGCAGTGGCAGAACGCGGGCAAGAGCGGGCTGGACCAGTGGAACTTCACGCTGCTGCCCACCAGCTCCTCGCAGGCGCGCTTTCCGTCGCCAACACCCTGCCCTGCGCCGACTGCTTCGCGAAAGGCGTGGGCTCCTGACATGACATGAAAGGGCTCTGCAGGATCCTGATGGCAGCTACGTAGCCAAGTGGGTGCCCGAGGTGGCCGGCCTGCCAAAGAAGTACCGGCACCAGCCGTGGCTGGCGCCCGCGGCAGCCCAGCAGGCGGCCGGCCTGGTGCTGGGGCAGACCTACCCGCACAGGATCACGGGCGACGCAGACGTTCGGGTGCGTCCATTGCCAGCTGGTTGACTGACGTCTGCTGCCGGGTGGTGGCGGAGTTTGAGTGCTGAGTGGAAGACGGGATGCAGGAGCTGCGCAAGGCGAATGCGGAGGCAATCGTGGACGCGCGTGTGGCTGCTGGCCGCGCATGGACGGATTCTGGTGGCTACGACGTCATTCAGGTGCCCAAGGTGCGTCCCTGCTGTTTTCCTGGTGAGAGGGGAGGCGAGGCATGTCCTGCTTGTGAAAGAGGTGTGGACGCTGGATGCAGGGTGCCACGCGCGACGGCGACGGCCAGAAGATCCGCGTGTTCACGAAGCGCGAGTACCGGGGCGGCTCGGGCGGCGGTGGCAGCACCAACGGCGCCAGGCGGCCCAAGGTTGTGAACGCCTGAGTTTGAAAACCGTTCCCGCCCTCGAGCGGGTCGGGCTCTGCGAATCTGCGCTCGCTTCGGCAGCCCTCGCACGTCTTGCTCCGAACTACACATTGTAAAAATGCAGCTCAACGGTGTTTCCACGCAACGGCTTGGCCAGACGGCCGCGCTCTCGCGGCGGGCTGCATTCCCAGTAGCGCAGCGTGCTCGGCCCGGCTCGCGCGCGCGGGCGCCGGGTGTCTGCCGCGCGCTGGTGCTGGTCCCTGCCGGCGATGGCAGCAGCGACCACCTCGGCGAGGAGCAGGTGGCATCGCCGAGCGAGATCAAGCTGAGCGACGGGCAGTTCGAGATCGGCCGCGAGGAGCCGGCGCAGATCGTCATTCCCTACCCGACTGTCTCCTCGCGGCATGCCATCCTGAAAATCGGTGCGCAACAACCCCGAATCCCAACTCGCCATTGCCAGCTGCTCCACTGCTCTCTGAAGGCCAGGAGAGCGTGCAGCCGGCAACGAGGTCACTGTCACGGACCTGAACAGCACCAACGGTGCGCCCTGTTCATCCCTGGGCATCAGCCTGGCCACTCGCTGCACACGGCCGTGCTGAGTCTGCGTGCCTCACCAGGCACCTACATCGGTGACAACGAGCTGGAGGCGATGGAGACGCAGAAGCTGCCCGTCGGTCAGAGCGTCACGTTCGGTGAGCAGCCTCATAAGTTACAGCGTTGCCAGCGAGACCTAGCGAACGAGCAAGCGAATGTATGCGAGCAGCAGCAGGAGTCGGGCAAAAAGCGTGAAGGACAACGGTGCCCCCCGCCTGCAGGCGACATGTATCTGGCCAAGTTCAAGCTGGAGAACCGGGACTAGGAGGCGCGGCCCTCTCAGCACACTTGTGGCCTCACAGTCAGCCGCTGGGGATGTCAGCAGCCATCATGTCCCGCTGCTGCTGCCGCCGTTGGCTGCTAGCCGCCGGCTGGTCCGCAGCTTCTCTGCGTCGATGACTGCCGATATTTGCGAGACCGTCGCATCCAGCTGCCCCTCCCGATTGACCACAACTGCGCAGGAAAGGCAGCGGAGCCACTCAGTCTGTGCTGTTGCCGCAGGGGCCCGGGCAGGTGTGGAGAGAGCGCTGAGGATGAATGTGTCGCGTGACGCTGTGCGAGATGCTGGCAGAGCCTTTGCTGATGTTGGAATGCTTTGATGAAACGTTGACGATGGACACTTTTGTGGGAGAAGAACAGCTTGCTGTCGAGTACAGGTGCAGGAGAGTGCGCACCATAGTCGAAATCGGCGATGTGGCCGCACTCGTTGCGAGCCGTCTGAATGCGCGTCAGCAGATGGTCCTGCGGGTGGCAGCCGCCCGCTCAGTACAGGGAGGTGTGCGGGCTGAGATGTGGCAACTGGTTCCGGAGCCCTTGGTCCGCCTCAAGAGGCCAGAGGCTTCACTGCTCAGAGGCTACAGAGGGGAGGCACCAGCGGCTCGGTTTTGCGAGCGACCAGGCGGTTGACCAGCTCAGCCTCCGAGTCGGCCACCTGCAGCCCCAAACGCATTTCCCTAAGCAAGACTGACAGTGGCAGCTCATCCACTGCACAACTCTTGGGCGGCGGCGGCAGGGGCGGTGGAGCGCCTTGCTGCCCGCTGCAAGAGTTGCGCTTGGCAGCGCATGCGTGCCGAGGAACAGGTGGGAGGACACACCAAAAAAATGGACACCACGCCAGGCATCATCTGCCGGACCGTCTCTGCTCCCTGGACGTCGATCCGCAGCACCACATCGCTGCCCTTCTGCAGCGCGCTTTCGACCTGCAGCAGAAGCGCAGCCCCCTTCAGCCAATGCTTGGCGGAGCAGGCAAGCTGTGCAATAAGAGAGCTCGTCTTCTGTGAAATGTGAGGGGAGCAGATGCTGGAAGAGGAGGCGGCACATAGCTGAGAGCTCTGAGATGCGCAGCATGGCAGGCATCAGAGGACCATGAGAACAGGAGCGGGACCTGCGAACGGGGGATGCCCTTGTACTGGCCGTACACCACCGCGTGCTCCAGCAGGCTGCCCTCCGCCAGCCAGGCCTCAAACTGCTGCTTTGAGACGAAAAAGTAGTCTCGGCCGTCTACCTCTCCCGGCCGCATCTCCCTACCAAGGGACGAAGGGACGTGTGAGGGCGGGCTTTGCGGCCCAACTGCCTTGTGCTGGAACAGCTGCTTTGATATAGGAGGGATGGAAGCCAAGCTGCAGCGTCAAGGGCTTGCCGACAGCTATTCGGGTCGTGGGAGGCTCAGCCATCTGGAAAGGAGAGCAGCTGTGGAGGCGCACCGGGAGGTCGCGGTGACAACAAAGGCCAGGTCCGGGCGCGCGTCCCGCAGGCTCTTGATCACCGCGTCCTTGCCGACCCCAGAGGGGCCGCTGATCACAATGACAAGTGGCCTGCTCTCCGGCACCTGCAACAAAGGTGGGTCGTCTCAAGTGACAGCAGTGGCCCAGGCTCGGCATGTCCCTTGCCCCAGGGAGCTGTCGTCTGTAAGAGAGGGAGCAGCCGCGAGGGTTTGAGTGAAAGCACAGCGAGCAGGAAGTCGATGCGCCATGCCCATGCAGCATTGTGTCGTTCTTCGACACAATGCTTATCATGGCAATGTGTTTCAGGAATCTGTCCAATCTGTACCCCCATGTCGCTGCTCGACAGTATGAGCGCACCGTGGGCTTGGTGCTCAGCTGCCCCAGCCGATCCTCCAACGTTTGCTGCGAGGGCGATGCGACGCTCTCGCCGGCCGTCGACAACGCGTGCGAGTCGGTGACAGTCTGCCTGTGTCTGCTTGCAGCAGCGCCACCAGGTTGCGAGGCAGCTTGCGCACGCAGGCTGCCACACCACGCCAGGTGCGGGCAGTCGAGCAGGACGGCGGGCAGGCTGCGACATCGCTGCTGCAGTAGCGTCCGCATCACCATCATGCTTGCGCACGCGCAGCCAGATCGGAACGAAAAGTGGTAGGCGCACACGACAGCTCAAAGCCCTCAACGCAGGTCGCCTGGCAGGCGATCGCGAGCTAGATCGAGCACGATGGCAGCCTGCCCGTACTCCATGCCGCGGGCACAGCCTGATCGGGCCGCCAGCAATGGCGTTCCCAATAAAGGGCTTGGTTTGTTTTTTTCGCGCGCGCCACAGCCACATGCCGCAAGCGCTCGCCGGCCGAGAACGCCCAGGCTGAGAGGGGGGAGCGAAAGGAGGCGGTCATGGAGGCTGGAAGCTGCGGGAATGTGCTTCGACGCCGCGTGCCAGCAAGCGCAGGACACGCTTTTTCTGGTGTCAGTGTCGGTGCCGCCACTGATAGGCATCCTCGTCTACCTCCTCGTCGGCCGCCTAAACTCGCCGCGCCGGGTGAGTCCTGAGCTTTCAGTCTTGAAGCCATCTACTCGAGATCAGCTGAAAAGAGGTGAGGCCAACAGGGAGTGCTACTGCAGAGCCGGCAGGCAGACGGCGAGGGCGAGGAGACCGAGGAGCCCGAGCGCGCTGCAGAGGGCATCTACAGGGCGATCAGCTACACCACGTGGCCGGCTGAGCCGGGCGCGGAGGGCGAGAAGCTGCGCATTGCGGTGGGTCCGGTGGGCGAGCAGACGCCGCAGACATTTGTGTTTGACAGGCGCGGCTCCCTGTCAAGCCGCCAGGCTGCTAGGCACCATTGCAGGCTGCAGGGCACATGTTTCATGGCCTTCCCCAGCCGGTCAATCATTCCAGGTCACTGGCTGATTGCCCTGCCTCTGCCCCCCTCAGGACGCTCCCACGTGCATCCGAAATCCTCGCCGTGAGCCTTCCGAGGCCGATGGGCGTGGTCTTTGAGGAGAGCCGCTCCGGCCGCGTGGTGGTCGGCGGCCTGCTGGAGGGCTCGCCCGCGCACCAGCGCAGCCAGGCACGGCCCTCCCACTCCGGCTCCCACCGGCTGCCTTTGATGCTTTTTGTGTTAAGAGTGTTGCCGGCCAGCTCCGCACTTCTGATAGCCTCCTGCCGCTTCATTGCCAGTTCCCAAGAGGCAGTGCAGCCCGTCTGCCCTGTCCAGGGGCGCTGTGCCGCAGCGCTCAGCCTCGTGTCTGACATGCTGCACTTCTTCCTCAATCGCCCTGCACCCCAAGAGCCTCAGCCTCCCCCGCGCCCGCAGGTGGCCAAGCTGGACGCTGGGCGCCGGAAGCAGGCAGCGCTGCCTGGGGACGTGCTGCGCGCCTGCACCTGCACCAACTTTGTATACGAGACGACGGCGCTGTTCGGCGCGCGGCCGCCGCGGCGGACAATCGTGCTCTTCGGCGCGGACGACCGCCGCTGGCCGCAGGCGCGCCTCTTGTCCGATTCAATCAGCAAGACGGGACGCTTTCTTTTGTTCAGATGCAGAGGGCAGGAGTTCAAGCTGCCTGGCTGCTGGCCACTGGCTGGAGCAGCAGCGGCAGCAGGGGTGGCAGGCTTGCTGCAGTGTCTCTGGCAGGAACAGGCTGCTGTCCGTGGCAGCATGCCCAGCAGGGCCAGATTGAGAGGGCTGCTGACTCTGGTGGCAGGTCATCAACGCGCTGAAGCGGGGCGACCAATCGGACGGCCCCGTGACGTTGGTGCTGGAGCGCGAGCTGCAGCAGTTTTGAACTGGCCTCCTTTTCTTCCTTCCTTGCTCAATCTGCTTCCTCTGCTGAATGAGATACAAGTCATGTGTTTCCTGTTGCCCTCCAACTGCTTGGTTGGCCAGGCAAGTCCGGTTGTCTGTGCTGCGACTTTAAGCGCCAGCCGCCGGCTAAAATGCATGCGGCTGGCGATGTGTGCAAGACAATTTGAGAGAAACACTGACAGCAGCCGCAGCCTCATATTTACAGGCACCTTGTTGCAGTCGTCTTTTGCATTCTTCAAGGCAGGCATCTTCTTGCAGTGGTCTTCTCGCACTCGCAAGGCAGGGGGCCGCGGCATCAGCAGGCAGGGGGCGTTGATCATCAGGGCAACAGTGGCGGCCGTCAGGAACTGGGCAGCAGGCACAGGCAGGTCACGAGTCTTAGCCATTGCAAGCAGTCGCGTGCGTTATCTGCTTTCACGAGCACGACAGAGCATCATGTGCATCATGGGCCTGGGCCCGGGCTTGAGAGCGGTGCTTGCGGGCCAGACTGGTCACTTCTTCCGGCGCATGGCGTTCACACACTCGCGGCAATAACTCTGGAGGCCCGTTGAACTCCCCCGCTTCCGCGCGAAGTCCTCCCGGTCCTTCTCGACCTTGCACCGCCTGCGCAGCCTCGCTCTCTCAGTCCTGATTTTAGGGCTTCCCCTGGCTGGCAGCTGGGGTGTCTGGTGCAAGGGCCTCACGGGCAGAGCTTGCGCGCCACCGGCTCCTGATAGGCCAGCTTCTCGGCCTTGGCCTTGTAGTTGGCGGCGCTGCAGGCCTTGCACAGGGAAGCCAGGCCGGTGGAGGCACTGGCGCTCCTGTCAAAGTCGGCCGCCGGCTTGACCTCCCTGCATCCCTCCCAGGCCAACAGTCAGCCACCTGAAGGCTGGGAAGCGCACTCCCTTGCTGTGAGAAGAGGACAGGAACCCACCGGCATTGCGAGCAGGTCTTCTCGCGCGGGATCTGCGCCCCACGCTCATTGATGGCCTCCCGCCGCTTGCGGACCTCCGCAGAGTCGCACTTGCCGCAGAGGGGGCGCAGGCCGTCCTTGGTGCCCTTCTTCCTGCACCATCAAAGCCTATGCTTGAGACAGAGTGGCTTCCAGACACTTGAGCTACTGCCTACAAAACTGGAGCAAAGACACTCACCGGCTGAACTCGGAGGTGGGCAGCTCCTGCTTGCAGCCGGCGCAGAGCTTGGTCCCGCTCGGCTTGGGCGGCGGCGGGTCCAGGCCCTTGACCTTGGCGGTGCACTCGATGCAGATGTGTGAGAGGCCGTCGGTGGTTCTGAAGAGAAAAGAAGAAAGGTGAGTGACTCAGCGGCCGTTGCCACAGGCAAGGCGCCCTCGGGCTGCTCAAGGTAAGACGAGGGCTGCAGCAGCTGGACACCGAGGCGCTTGCAAGGCGCGCGTCGAGGGAAAGGAGGAGGAGCCTTGCTTGCCGTGCCTCGCGAAAGAGCTGACGTTGACCGTCTCGCGGCACTCCCGGCAGACCTTGACCTGCTCGCTGCTCCCGCCCGAGGCCGCGGCGCACTCGGCCAGCCGCGGGCGAGCCTGCAGCGGCAACGCGAGCGCGAGCGAGGCCGGCCGGGGCGCGAACAGGCCGCCGGCCGCGGCGGTCGCCGGCGGGCGCCGCCCAGCGACGGCCAAACGGTGGGCCACAGTGCAGCAGGGCATGGCTGCTCCGAGTTGCTAGAGGCAGGAAACAGCTTTCCGCGCCAAAAGGATCGACCCAGAAAGCCGCCGCAGGGGTTGGCGGCCTCGGCTGCCCTCGGCCGCTCTCGGCATTGCAAAAAGGCTACAGCGCAAGGCAAGCCTGCCTGCAGCCCGAAGCTGCTTGGCTGCAGCATTTTTCAACAGCATTTAAAAGACTCGAAGCAGTTTCTCTCTCAAGCAGACCTCGCAAGCACTCAGTCGCTCACACACTGGAACGTCGAGCTCTATTCTAGTAGCTGGTATACATACTGGCTGCTCAGCTGCTGGTCAGGCATCAGCCAGGCTGAGGAAGCTGGGGCTGCTGGAGCACCGGGCGGCGGTGACCTGCACAGCACACGCCGGCTTCAATTCCCATGTCGCCTCGCTGCCTCGGTGTAAGAGAGCATAGAATTTGCAGGGAGAGGGCTGCCTCCGCCACCCATAATGGCCCAGGAAGTTCAAGCCAGCCAGGCAAGCAGCGGCAGTCTTTGCCCAGCTTCCTTGGGGCAGACCTTGGCTGCCGCCTTGGCAGGCGCATTTGCATCCCGCTCGCTGCCCCCGCCGCCGTCCTGCGACTGCAGGTCCGGATCCGTCGCGCTCTGCTTCAGCTGCGGCAGCGGCGGCAGGCCGGACGCCGGCAGGCTCAGCGCGGGCAGCGGGTTGAAGGGGATGTCCAGCGACGGCCGCCGGTCCAGCTGGCGAGAATTCATGCGCTTGATCGTGTCCTTCTGCACGAAAGAGAGATGGTGGAAGGCGTCAGCGCGCGCAACAAGGGGGACCACGCCGCCGCTGCCGGCGGGAACACGGGTTCAAGGCAGCGCGAGCGCGCGCCTGGCGGTGCTGCTTCGAGACGACGTCAAACACGATCTGCTGCTCCGCCATCTGGCCGTCCGGCTTGGGCTGCAGCTCGATCAGCGTGTGCAGCGGGATGTCCAGCCGCGTCAGCTCCTGCACAGCGACCCGCCAGCGGCAGTCAGGCTGGAGCGCAGGCAGCAGCCGTGTTGCATGGACCAGGCAGCTCAGCACCTCCTCTGTCAGACCACAAATAGTAAAGCTTCTGCTGCGCCCCGCAGCCCAGAACTAGCAGCCAGGCATCACCGCAGCACCAGGCAGGTTCCCCTGCCGCCAGAGGAGGGAGAGGCCCGCCTGCAGCGGCGTGTCGGTGAAGTAGCCGTACAGGGCGCGCAGGATGGCCTGGTGGGCCACGATGCAGATGCACTGCCGCTCGCGCTCGATCTCTATGATCACCGCGTCCAGCCGGGCGATGACGTCGCGGTACGACTCGCCGCTCGGGTACCTGCGAATGTGACGTGACCTGAAGCGACAGGTGGTCGGCCGGAGGCTGCTGGCCTGGCATGCGAGCAGGGCGGCAGCAATGATTGCGTGTCTTGTTGCTGAAAGGATGGGATGCACGCGGGCACCGCAGCAGCAGCTTGACACTGCTACCAGCAACGGGCGGCGCTGGAGCAGCACTGCTGCTGCCAGACACCACCGGCTGCAGACTACTCTCGCATAACACTGCGCCGCCCGAGCAGCTGCCCTCAGCACTCAGCTCCCACCTCTCTGACCTCCCCCCCCCTCCCCGCGCGCGCGCCCACCTGTAGGACAGCTTGTCCCGTTGCCGCGCGGCAAACTCGTCCGGCCGCCGCTCGCGGATCTGCGCGTACGTCCAGCCGTCGAAGACGCCCGCGTGGATCTCGTCCAGCACCTTCCACTGGCAGTGCGGGAACGGCAGGTGCGCCGCCGTCTGCACGGTGCGCTGCAGCGTGCTCGTCCACACGACGACCGGCATCGCCGCGCCCTCGGTGTCCTGCAGGGGGGCGTGTGGGGAATGCCAGGCTGTCACCCTCGTGGCGGCGTGGGCAGCGGCAGGCGCGTGGCCTGGAAGCTGAATGCCGCTGCTGCCGGAGCCTAGTGACGCTCTCTTCTCTGCAGGCTGCCCTTCGGCTTGCATCATGCCTGGCTCCCAGCCTCCTGCCTCACTCGCTCGCAGCCCTCAGATGCCGTGAGGGCCCCACCTCGGCTGCCTCAGGCGGCGGAGTAGGGAGGCTGCACTGCCCTTCCTTGCGGCCGCCAGCGCCAGGGAGCGGGCGTCGGGTGGGAGTGATGACACGCAGTCAGAGTTTGAACCCTTTGAGTCATGCGGAAAGAGAGAAAGCGCACCAGCGGCGTGCGGCTCGCGATCACCTCCGGCAGCATCTCCGCGTACGCGCGGCCGGCCTCCGTCAGCGGCGCGTTGCCGCCGATGCGCTGCTGGCGGTTGAACTGCGACTCGCCGTGGCGCGTCAGCCACACCTTGCGCGGCCGCCCGCTCGCGCGGCAGACCTGGCAGCGTGGGCGGAGGCCGCGGCTCAGGCCGCGCTGAGAGGCAGCCGCTGCTGCGCCCAAGGTCCGTGCAGGCACCGGGCAGGAGTGAAGTGCGAGAGCGCTGCAGGGGCGGCTGCCGGCTGTGGTGGCACAGGGAGCGGCCGGGGGCTGCTGAAAAGGCAGGCCACCTGCAGCAGGAAGAAGACGATCTTGCCGGGGATGTAGCCGGATATCCTGCAGGCAAGCTCTCACGGTCAGTCAGTTGTAACTCAGCTGCAGTAACTCCCGCTGGCAGGCCAGAAAGGGCTGGGCCGGGGGCAGACCGGTTGATGTCCATGTGGCCGTGGCCCGTCACCCTGCGGCCAGGCAGGACAGGGATGCCACTCAGCGCCCCTTGTCCTGCCATTAGCCCAGCCTGAGGCAGAGCCACAGCAAAGGGTGGCGAGCGGGCCGCACATGTTGGTGAGCTTTATGTAATGCAGGCTGCGGTCAGCTATCGGCTCGTAGACCTGCTCGTACTTCTGGATGCGCTCCTGGAAGTCGCGCAGCGCCTGCCGGGCAGCCGGGGCGGAAGCTGGGCGGCTGCTGCAGGGGGGAGCACGCCGCGTGCCAGCAATGCGGCAGGGCTGACTGCTGGGCCTCATGCTCAATGTTTCCAGCAACTGACTGGGCTCAGAGTTCCTCCCTTTCAACCTCACCAAGCGGGCATTGAAACGGCAACTGACAGCAAAACTGAAACAAATTCCAGGATGTTTGGATTGAGTTGGCAATCCAACTGGATTTGATCTGAAGCAGCGCTGCAGCCCTGCCACCCCCGAGGCTGATGCCGGGGCAAGGGGCCCCGGGGGCGGCACCGTCTCCTGGTCCTGGTTGCGGTAGTCCGGCGAGTACATCATCTTGTATCGATAGTTCTGCTCCAGCACCAGCGGGTCGTCCACGATGCTCTCCACGAACAGATACTGCCAGCGGCCGTGGAAGCGCGAGCGCTGCGGCAGGCAGGCGGGCCGCGCGGCTCGGCGGCTGCATGGGGCTCACATGCATGCATGGCTGCGTGGCCGCTGCAGAGAGACCGCTTGCAAGTCAGGCCGACGGCATGGCTTGATGTGCAGAGCTGGGGTGGCAGCGTCTGGCCCTCGAGGCGGGGGAGGGCTTGCTGAAAGCCATGCTGGCAACCAACTGCTCGCCGTGCTGGGCAGAGAGCAGACGGCTGCAGGCTGTGTGGACCCATACAGGAATCAGTCGGGCTCCTGATCTAGGAGTGCGCAGGGCAGGGAGGCTTGCCAGCAGGTTACGCCGCTCGTCGGTCGAGTTGGTGGCGTCAAAGATGGCGACCTGCGACTCGTCTGCAGGGGGCCGGGTGCGGACTGTTGAGCGACCCCTGCCAAGGAAGATGAGGGAGTGGAGGACGGGACAGAGGGGGGGCGCGCCCGAGGCCAGCCAGGCTTCCAGATCGTCCAGGGCAGCGTGCAGCGCCCGCCGCCGCGCCTCCATGCCCACCTGCAGCCAGCAGCAGCAGCCAAATGAGCATGCAGGGGGTGAGGAGCACGCCCTGGGGGCCCGGCAGTGCAACGGTTGCCAAGGCGGACCGGGTTGGAGTGGTCGAAGAAGGAGGCGTCGTGGCTCTCGTGGTTGCCCTGGCTCTGCTCGCGCCGGTAGCGGCCGATGTTGAAGTGCCGCGTCTCGTGGCCGAGCCTGAAGTTGGGCGCCTGTGCTGAGAATCCCCGCGGACACAGCAGGCTCATTGCGGAGCCGTGCATTGGCCGGGCAAGGGGCCGCACCAGTTCAGGTAGCACATGATCTTGTTGCATAGGAACGTCTTGCCGCGTGCCGGCAGGCCGACCAGGATGATGATCAGCTTTTGCTTCTCCCGCTCGATTTGCTGCGGGTGCAGCCAGGCGCGAAGCCTGTCAGTTGGCCATGCCAGGGGACACCTGGCTTCGAGCGGCCCGGCTGGGGAGAGGTGAGAGCACCAGCGCCGGCCCGTCCTCCTGCCCGCCCTCGCTCTCCACCTCGGTGGCGGTGATGAGCTCATCGCGAAAGTGCACCACGGACGCCGTCGAGGACCGCTGGCTGGCGAGCTGCTTGCCTGGAGGTGTAGGGGGCTCCGACATGCTCGTGCGTCTATTAGCGTGCGGCGTTGGGGGTTCCGACATGCTTGCCTGGATCGGCGATCAGCGCGCAGTCTGATCTGCACTCAGCTGCCTGCGCTGGCTGCAAAGATGCGCGAGCGCGGCATGGGCATCGGCTGCGGTCGACGCCCTGCCAGCAGCTTTGTGTCTCCTACTTCCTCTGGCCCTTGATACACGCCGCAATTTGCAAGGAATACTGCAAATGTCACGCCATGCGCCGTCCGGCTTGGTCGCGGATCAGCTGCCAGCTGGGGGCGCTCGTGAGGCTGGAGCCAACAGTCGGCAATTGCAGTCACATCCCCTGCAGGCGTTCGCGAACTCTGCATCGATTACTGAGCAGAGCAGCATTGGCTCCTGGACAATCGCAACGTCCCCACGGGCACGGCGCCAGCCAACCTCCGGGTTTCGCGCGCTTATGGCAGCGGCGTATGCGGCTTGAGGGATGCGGAGCCAGTTCTCGCCGGTGCCTGCGTGGCTGGAGCAGGCGGGACTGGCGCACTGCTCCGCACTGGCGAGGCTGAACCTGGCAGAATTCCAGGGGCTGCAAATGCAGGTGCCTGCTCCCTGCCGAGTCCCGGGAACTGGCCCGGCAGGCCACTGCCAGCGCATCCGGCTCTCTGGGAGGGAGCGCTGCCTGCAATACGGCCGGCAGGTGGCCCGACATCCCGGCTGTCGGACCCGGATTTGATTTGGCTCGTTCGCGCAGGACTACGGCCGCTTCGGCGTGCACGAGCCGGAGGACAAGCAGAAGCTGTTCCGCCTGCTGAAACGGATGAGCAGCGAGGCAGTCGGCGCCCCAGGCGCCCGGCCTTCGCCCAGGCGGTACGGTGACGACCTGTCCTCGGCAGTGGCCACCGCCCGGCAGCTGGACGGCAACCTGGCGATGCTGGACCTGGACGAGCACGATGACGACCTGCTGGTCAAGGCAAGCCGGCCGAAAAAGCTGAGACCAGCCAGCGGCCAGGCACCTCCCTTGGTTGGCGCCTGACTGGCAGGGGCTGCCCGCTGCGCAGGGCCCGACGCCGGCCAAGGCCGCGCCGCAGCTGCGTGCGCCCGGCCTGTCGGCGGCCGCCCAATTTGTGGAGCAGAGCAATCCGCCGCGCATCCGCGTGGTTGTGCGCAAGCGCCCACTCAACAGCAAGGCCAGCTCCCGGCCCCACACACAAGCCTCGCACGGTCTGCAAGCCAAGCTGACTGGTCGGCAGCGGGCAGCTGACTTGCAAGCGACGGCTGCAGGAGCTGGAGCGGGGCGAGGAGGACGCGATCGAGGTGAACATGGCGGAGGGGATGCTGGTCGTGAACGAGCCCAAGGTCAAGGTCGACCTGACAAAGTTCGTCGAGAAGCACGCCTTCTCCTTTGACGACTGCCTCCACGACGGCGTGAGCAACGACGAGGTCTACCGCTCGACCGTGCAGCCGCTGGTGGCCACCATCTTCAAGGGCGGCAAGGCGACCTGCTTCGCGTACGGCCAGACGGGCTCCGGGAAGACGTACACGATGCAGGTGCGGCTTTCGAGCTTCGCACTTGAGGCGTGCTGCTCGTACTGGTGCCTGGAGAGTGGAAAATCTTGCATCATCTTGTTTCATAGTTTTGCGTTGGAGCTGGAAAGAGGGAGCTGGAAAGAGGGAGAATGGACCTGGGGCTGTACTGCGAATCAAGGCTGCCGCAGAGCCCTTCTGAAGTGTGTTCCTGCTGCCGCAGCCGCTGCCGGTGCGCGCGGCTGCGGACATGTTCACGCTGCTGGCAGACGCGCGGTACGAGGACCTGCAGCTGTGGGTCAGCTGCTTCGAGATCTACGGCGGCAAGCTCTTCGACCTGCTGAACGGGCGCAAGCGGCTGGAGGTGCGGGAGGACGGCCGCAAGCGCGTGTGCATCGTCGGCGTGAAGGAGTTCGCCGTCGACCACGTGCGGCCCCTTGCTTCCACCGCTGCGTTGCATGACTGGCCTGCTGCGAGGGCTGATCTAGTCCGGCTGGATTGCCGTGGCCGGCCTGAGATGCGCAAACCGGCACCGCGCAGGTCGCGACGATCCAGCAGCTCATCGAGCACAGCAGCAGCGCGCGCAGCACGGGCAGCACGGGCGCGAACGCAGACTCGTCGCGCAGCCACTCGATCATGCAGTTCGCGCTCAAGCGCGCGCGCGGTGAGGGGCGGGCCGGCGAGGACGCGTCGCTGGTCGGCAAGATCTCGTTCATCGACCTGGCCGGCAGCGAGCGCGGCGCCGACACCTATGACAACGATCGGCGCGCCTCCCTTGCAGTTGACCAGGAAGCAAACGATTCTGGCTTGACCCCCTGGGCTCACGCAGCGCCTGCAAAATGCCTGCAGGCAGACGCGGCTGGAGGGTGCGGAGATCAACAAGAGCCTGCTGGCGCTCAAGGAGTGCATCCGCGCGCTCGACTCGGTCGCCCGCCACGTGCCCTTCCGCGGCTCCAAGCTGACCGAGGTGCGGCCTCCTCGGCGGCTGCGGCAGGCCTCACAGCTGCCACACGTGGGGCGGCAGCGCACGAGCTTCTCGCGGACAAAAGGGCCTCATCGCGCCGCACTGCACCAGGCTGCGGGGGAGCAGGAAAGGGCTGCTGCTAACTCCTCCACGCCGTCCGGTAACTGCCGCAGGTGCTGCGCGACTCGTTCATCGGCGAGGAGGCGCGCACGGTCATGATCGCGAACGTCTCGCCCAACTCGGCCTCGTGCGAGCACACGCTCAACACGCTGCGCTACGCGGACCGCGTGAAGGGTGCGCCTGCCCAGCCTGCCCTTTCCTGTCGCTCACGCTGCACAGGAGGCAGGAGCAACCAGCGAGGGCTCCATCAAGAGCTGGGCCTTGCCTAGTCAGCACATGAACTGCCCTCAGAAGCAGCTGTGCTGATCTGCAGCCTGCCTGTGATCCTCCTGGCTCCCTCTCTGTGGCAGTGCGGAGCGAGTTGAAAGCAGCTGCGTCGGCGCCGGCGGCTGGCCATTGTCAGACCAGGGGCCGGCATGCAAGTGCCTGCATGGGTGGTGGGCATGACTGACGCCTGCTGCCGCCGCAGAGCTGCGCAAGGAGAAGAGCACGCGGCTGCAGGGCGCGCTGAACGGCGTGCCGGTGCCGCCCGGCCAGGCCGCGCAGCAGCCGCCGCGGCCGGCGGTGCCCGTCGCGGACGCCAAGGCATGCACTCTCCGACTCTTGGGAGGACACCAGCCTGTCCTTTCAGGGTCCAATCAGCTTTTACGAGAGGCGTTCGAGTCTCACAGCACGGCCGGTCTCGATCAGCACCAGCCAGCTGCACGTCGGGATACCTGCCAAGCTTTTCTGGAAAGGGAAGCTCAAACGGTTTGCCTGAAAAGTGATGCGCTTATCATCACCAGTAACGGAGTTTTCGCCCGCCCTGCCCGGCCGCAGGTGCGCGCCTTTGTGCCCGGCGGCGCGTCCGCGGCCGCGGCCGCCCGGTGTCCCACGCCGCCGCGTCCGCGCTCGGTCACGCCGCTGCGCAACGCGCCGCTGCCGTCGCTGGCGGCGGCCGCCGCCGCCGGCCGCCGCTCCGCCACGCCAGAGCGCCTGCGCTCGCCCGGCAGGTCCGCTACCCCGCCACCGCCTGCCTGTGGCTCACCTGGGAGCCAGAGGCTCTCCAGTGGCCTAGCAGCTTAGCGGCCGAGCTCGGCGCTTGCAGGGGCATTCGGCAAGAGCCGCCGCCGCCGCAGCCGAGGTGCGGCCGCGCGGCCCCGCGCGCTTCCGCCGCGCGACGCCGCGGACTCTAGGGTCTGACGAGGGTTTTCCGAACCCGCGCGCGCAGGCCGTCGCAGCCCGCGCCGCAGCCCGCGCGGCCGTCGCTGGCGCCGCAGCCGCAGCAGGTGGCGCGCCTCTCCTCGGACGACGGGCGGCCGCGCTATTACAGCGGCGTGAGCGAGGAGGAGTCGCTGCTGCTGTGGCAGCGCGACGAGCTGATGCAGGACATCCTGGAGGCGGAGGACGCGCTGATCACGGAGCACCGGAAGCACATCGAGTACACGATGCAGGTCGTGCGCGAGGAGATGAGCCTGCTGACCGAGGTGAGCGCGCTCCGCTGGACGGGGGAGAGAGGCCGGCAGATGCGCTGGCACAAGAGGGCCCGCCCGGGCTGTGCAGGCTGGTCTAGGCGCGTGCATGGCTGCAGACGCCGCAGCGGGCTCTCTGCCGCTTTGGGAATGCCTGTCTTCTGCTCCCTGCAATCCCGCTGCTGCCTGATACAGCCCCCTCCCTGCTGCTTCTGATCCGCAAGCGCTGCCAGAACATGGGAGCAGCAGAGGAGTTCCCATCAGAGAGCCATGTTTTGGCGGGGGAATATCTACGGCGTGCCTCTCAGATGCTGGGGAGCACGCCAGCAGCGACAGAGCACTCCCGACCGGCCCGCAGTCACCCCCATCCCACCGCCCCCTGCCTGCAGGTCGACCAGCCCGGCAGCGCGATCGACTCGTACGTGGAGAAGCTGTCGGCGGTGCTGCAGCAGAAGGCGGAGCGCGCGGCCGCGCTCAAGCGCCAGCTGCTGGCGTTCCAGGCCAAGCTGCGCGAGGAGGAGGCCATCAGCCGCTCGGTCGGGCAGCGCCGCCCGCGCTGAGCCACCGCCGGCTGCCGGCCCCGGCGGGGTGGGCCGCCGCAGGGCGCTCTGTTTTGAGGGGGCAGCTGCGAAACGCCGACACCCTCGGTCTGTCGCTCTGGGGGGGGCTGGTTTGGGGGGACCCTGCTGACCTGGCTCTGCCGCGCAGAGCGATTCGATTTGGCTGCCTGCTGTCAGACCGACGCACGAACCGCCGCTGTGACTCTCGCTGCGTAAACGAACGCTGACTCACCACCAGAGCAGGCGGCGGCCGTCAGTCACGACGCGTTACAGCTGCAGACAGCGGAAGGAAGCGGGTCCGAGTGGGTTCCAAAGCGTGCGTTTCGCCCGGCCGAAATGCGCCGAGGCGGCTCTGCCAAAACAGGCCGGCCGCGCGGCGGCAGCGGTCAGGCCGGGTCCCTCTGCCTTCTCTCCATCAAAAGGCACGTGCGGAGCGATGCAGGCCGACAGACCCGCCAGCAGACGCGCACAGGCTCAGCCCGCGGGGCGCCGGTTCTGCAGCGCGTGGATGTCGGCAAAGTAGGGGTGCGCCAGCGCCTGGCGCGCGGTGATGCGGCGGCCGGGCTCGTAGACCAGCATGCGCGCGACCAGGTCCAGGCCCTCCGCGCACAGCGTCGGCACAAACTGCGCCGCGGGCACAGGCCCCCCCGCTCATACGCTGCCGCAGGCTTGCCATGATTCTGGCGAGATGCCCCCTCCCGGCCAGCCGCACTGGCCGCAGCCCAGCTGCTGCACTGCCAGCGCTGCCGCATGCAGTTCTGTCTTTTGGCTTGGCTGGGGGAGGATGGGTGCCGGCAGCAGGCAGCGCGCACGGACTCGAGCCACAGGCGCCGATTCTTGCTTGCGCTTCCCTTGGATTGGGCTGCTACGGAGCGGGGAGGGTGGCTGGGCGAAGGCCGCGCCTCGTGCAGCGGGCGCGGCTGCCAGCGCGGGAAGGTGTCCTTGTAGTCCGGCAGCTCCGAGACGCCCGGCCACACGGCCTCGTTGGGCGTGCCGAGCACCCGGAAGATGCGGAACAGCTGGTCGATCTCCTGCCAGGATGAAGGATTCGGGGTCAGGGCACCGGCGTTAGGGTTTAGGACCGTGACAGCGGGCGGCAGCGGGCACTGCCATCGCCCCGGCTGGGCAAGGAGAACGCAAGGCTTTCCTTTTTCAGCGGGCAGTGTCCCACAGGCTGCTGCGAGGCGCCAGGCGATGCGTGCTGCTTGCCAGCTCCAAAATCGCGCTTGCTTGCCAGCAGCCTGCTGCCTGACGTATGTGTGCGATTGAGAGCGGCGCCACCGACCGTGCTCAGCAAGCGGCGGCGCGGCACTCTAAGAGCCGGAGGAATACGAGGGGGGGGGGCCTTCCGGCCGCCCAGAGCATGAGACAGGGGGGAAGGGCGGCGGCAGCGCACCGAGTCGCCCGGGAACAGCGGGCGGCCGTTGACCATCTCGACGAAGATGCAGCCGATGGACCAGATGTCGACCGGCGTCGAGTAGCGCTTGCCGCCCAGCAGGATCTCTGGCGCGCGGTACCACAGCGTGACTACCTGCAGACAGGAGTAAAGGTGGGCAGTTACAGCTCGGAAAGCAGCAAGAGCACGCTGCAGCTGCAGCCCGGGGTCTGCCGGGCTGGGTGTGCGCTGCAACAGGCATGCAGGCCCCCCTGAATGGCGCGGCAAAAGCAGCGCAGCATGTGCAGTGGAGCCGCCCTCTTTCGGTTGTCAGCCGCGCAGCGTGCATGCCAGGGGTGCATGCCAGGGTCAGGCAGCGCAGGGGCGGCAGCAGGGAGCCGCGCCTCGTGGGTGTACGCGCGGACCGGCAGGCCAAAGACGCGCGCGAGGCCAAAGTCGGCCAGCTTGAGCGCGTTGGTGCGGCGGTCTATCAGCAGGTTCTGCGGCTTGAGGTCGCGGTGCAGCACCCTGCCAGAGAGCCACGCCGGGCGCGCTCAGCAGGCAGGAGGGGTTTGGTGTGCTGCAGGCGCAGGGGGCTGCTGGCAGGAAATCTGGCGGGAGTGTGATCGTGCTGGCATGCAGGCAGCATGGCACTGGGCAAGGGTGGGCGGGCAGACAGCTAGGCCTGGAGGGGAAAACCTGTGAAGGTGGCAGTAGGCGATGCCGCTCAGCATTTGGTACACGTACAGCTGCAGGCGGCAGGCCACCTGTCAGCAGCACAGCCAGAGTGGGGGCCGCCCTGCAGCGCCAGCAGTCGAGGCGTTGACGAGGCAGGCCTTGATGAGGTCGTGGTTGTAGCGCAGGTTGGGCGTCGTGTCCATGAACCGCTTGAGGTCAAGATCGAGGAACTCAAAGACGAGGTACAGGCGCGCGTTGTCATGGATGACGTCTTCCAGCCTGCCGCCGAGACGCAGGAATGCTCGGCCATGCCTGGTGCCGGGGAGGCGAAGGTTTGCTTTGCTGAACGATGATGAGGACCGACCTGACGACGTTGTGGTGTTGCAGCTCCTTCAACAGCGCGATCTCGCGGATGGCGGTACTGGGGACCCCCTCCTCCTCGTGCTCCAGCCGGATCTTCTTCAGCGCGATCACGTTGTTGGTGCCTCGCCGTGTGGCTTTGTAGACGACGCCGTACGTCCCCTCGCCGATCTTCTCCAGGTTCTCGAACTGCGCGCGCGCGCGCGCCGGGGCGCCCCATCGAGTCAGCGCATCGCGCGCGGCGGGACCGCGCTTGGCCCCCACCCGCAACCGCCCCTGCCATTGTCCACGCACTAGATACGATATGAAGTTGCTTTGTCACGCAGGCGCAGCCCAGCGCGCGCGCCTGGGCGTCCCAGGAAGCCCCTCCATGCTCGCTTGGCGCGCCCGGCGGAAAAGTGAATACGAACAGGAGACCGCCTGCGATCGACGACCACGATACCTACGAAAGACTACTGCAATTGGTGAAAGCCTCACGCGCTGCTCCATTGCGCTCAGCCCGACGCCAATCAGGTCCGCAGCGCTGCTAGGCGCGGCTTGAGTTGCCCAAGCCGTGTAATGGACTCCTGAATGATGCACTGGCGCACTGCCTCCACTGCCTCCGCCTCCAGTTTACCGGTTTTCGGTTTCCCACATGGCAGACCAGCCTGGATGGCGGGCGAGCTCGAACGACCTGCCAGCAGCTGTCGGCTGTCGGTTGGAAGACTTTCACTGTTCATTGTGCCTTCGCATCGTACGTGCTCTCGAGTAGGCGCAGGTCTCATTGTCAGCACTCGGTGTCGCCCGCACGTATACCTCTGCTCGGTCGTATTGCATCGAGGAAGACTACTAGCCCGCAAGAAACTTTACGGGCTCGTCGCGGAGCCGTCAGACACATTGCTTCCAAGCTCGTGCTGACCGGCTGCTGCGCTGGCTGGCCGCCGGGCGCGAGGCCGCGGCTGGGAATGGCCTAAGCCCCGCGCGCCCGAAGCCGAACACGAACGGGGCCGCATGCGGGCCCGCCCACGCCTGAGCGCTGGGCTAGCGTCGCTGCTGGCGCTGTTCTGCGTCTGCGCGCTCACTGCGGCCATCCTGGCATGCAACTCGCTGGGCGCCCGGCCGGGCTCCCTGCGGGCAAGCGTGCGCCTCACCAGCTACGGCGTGGAGGTGGGGCGCAGCCGGTCATGGTGGCAAAGCATCGGGCCCTGGAGCAGCCAGGCGAGCACTCGGTTGCCTCCTCCTCTGCTCTGACTCACACACACAGCTGGTCGGGAGGCGAGCCGGCCGCTGCCCCTGCCACAGGGCTTGCAGCACGAGGAGCTGGCGCAGCGCGCCAAGGCCGAGGCTAAGAAGGCGATGCAGCAGGAGCTGGTGGCGCAGGCCCGGCTCAAGGCGGTGCTGGCTCGCCAGGAGCGCAAGCACCGTGTGCTTGTCAAGGAGCTGCGGGCCGGCGGCTGGCAGAGCAGCCTGACCGAGCGCGTCTCGCGAGGCTCCATCGTGCACGACCGCCGCCGCCTGCAGGCGTTCCTTGCCACGCCTGAGTTTGCCGCCTACAGGTGACCACTCCTCTCGACCCCGGAGGATCAGCCCCGAGCTGCGGCCTCTGCCCTTCTCGAGCTGGCGCGGGCTCGCAGGGCCGAGCGGCAGGCGGGCATGCGCGGGCGGGGCATCCTGATGGCGGCGGGCGGGCCCGTGCCGCTGGCCAACGCCTACCTGGCGCTGCACATGCTGCGCAACGTGCACGGCTGCCGGCTGCCGGTCGAGGTGTACCACAACGGCCCGCACGAGCTGGATGCGACCACGCGCGCCGCCTTTGAGGTGGGCCCCGCCCTCTTCTGAGCCGAGCGCAGGGCCGCCTTCGATGTCGGAGACACACCGACCAGGCGGCTGCAGGGCGAGTTTGCCGACGTGCGGTGCGTCGACGTGAGCGGCACCCCGCTGCCGGCGCACCTGCGGCGCGCGGAGGAGGGCGGGCACGCGCTGTCGCGCACGCAGCTCGGCTGGGTGCTCAAGGCGCGCATGCTGCACGCGACGCGGCTGGAGCAGGTGCTGGTGCTGGACGCGGACAACCTGCCGCTGGCCGACCCGACGCCCCTCTTCGAAAGCGGGCCGTTTGCGGGGGCCGGCAACCTCTTCTGGCCCGACTTTTGGAGCGACAACTGGCACAGCCCCACGCCGCTGTACGAGCTGCTGAACGTGACCGAGCCGTGGGCCGCGCAGCCCGACCTGCTGACGACCGAGAGCGGCCAGTTCCTGCTGGACAGGCGAGCTCGAGACCGCCGGCTGCCAGCGTTGGGGGAGGAACGGACGGAACGCTCCCTCTCTGGCCGAGTCGTGACAGACGGCGCGCGTGCCTGTAGGCGGCGCTTCGACCTGGTGCTCGAGTGGGTCATGTTCCTGAACCTGCACGCGGACGTGGCGTACGCCATCCTGTGGGGCGACAAGGACACCTACCGCCTCGCCTTCACGCTCGCGGGCCTGGAAGCCGACTTCCGCCAGGCCTGCCTGCGCCCCCCCCCCCCTTTAGGCGGCACGTGCCTGCATGGTGTTCTGCTTGGGCTGACGGCTGCCGTGTGCGTCCCTGTAGGTGCAGCAGCGGCCGGCCAACGCGCTGTACGCGCCGCACCTGCACGAGGTCGGCAAGGACGGGGAGGCCGTCGACACAAAGGCAGGCTTTGCTCCGCCGGTGCGCCTGCCTGACGGGCATGCTCAGGCGCTGAGGCTTGCAACGGCGGCGGCTCTGCAGGACGCGGCGTACACGCACGCGGGCATGCTGCAGATGACGCCCGACGGCGAGCTGCTCTTCCTGCATCGCACCGCCGGCTCCAAGCTGGACCCTAGCTTCGAGTACCCGGCCGGCTTTTGCGCCGTCGACTTCGTCACGCCGCCGCTCAGCCCACGTCAGGCAGCAAACGTCCACACGCGCGGCGCCATGGCGGTCTCCAAGTTCGACGCCGACCGGCTGCGCGGCTGCGCGCCCGAGGCGGGGCTGAACCTGCCCCGCGCGGCGGCGGCCTGCGAGGGGCCGCGGGAGATCCACGGCTACATCCGCGCGCGCCTGTCGGAGTCGTTCCCCGTCCCGCTGTTCGGCTGCAGCCAGTTTGCCGGCCTGCGCGAGCTGCTAAACGAGAGCCAGGCCGCCTTCCGCCGCCTGCAAGCGCGCTTCCGGCGGCGGGAGCTGCTGCTGGGCACGCCCAAGGAGCTGTGGTAGGCTGGCGGCCTGAGTGTCCCAGAATTGCTTCTAGTAGCCAGGCTAGCGCGAGAACTTTGCTGCTTTGCTGTAGCTTGATCGGGTGAGATTGCGCATGCTTGCGAGAGGGGGGCTTGTGGCCTGATGCGGCCCAGCATTTTGACTACGTCGAACCTGCACTTGTCAGCGCGCTAGTGTGGCTGGGCGTAAGATTGGCGGAGAGCCGGCCCGCCGGCGCTTGCCGCCAACGGGGTTTTGACTTTTGGCGAGCCGGGAGGCAACTGTTGCCCCCACATCCAGCCGGGCCCATGGTCCGGCCACTGCGGATCCTGAATGTCGCCGAGAAGCCGAGCGTCGCCAAAGAAATTTCCGCCATCCTCAGCAACCGCAGCGCGCGCTTCTCGCAGACCTGGTGCGGCATCTGTATGCGCTGGGAACAGAAGCAGAACGGCCCGGCACCGTCAGAGGTTTTATGGCTACAAATCATAGGCGCCTGGAACTGCGATTGAAGGGGAAGCAGTTTAGGATGCTTGCGCATGCTGCATGCATTGTTGCGCATCTATGCTGATGCTGTACTCTTTTGGGCACCCGCAGCGCGCGCTACAACGGGCTGTTCCAGTTCCAGTGCAGCTTCAATGGCGGCACGCACGAGATGTCGTTCACAAGCGTGCTGGGCCACCTCATGGAATTGGACTTTGGCTCTGCCTACCGCTCCTGGCGCTCCTGCCGACCCATCGACCTTTTCACCGCTCCGGTCGAGAAGCAGGTGCCGCAGGTGGGGCTTCTCGTCTTCTTTGCCTCGCAGAACATAGCAAAGCCTGGCGCCGGCACCCGGCTCATGGCAGGCATGCCGTGGGCCGCAGGACAAGCTGGCACTGAAGCGCAACCTGGAGACGCTGGCGCGCCGCGCCGACTGGCTGGTGCTGTGGCTCGACTGCGACCGCGAGGGGGAGAACATCGCCTTCGAGGTGCTCTTTCTCCATGCGAGCTCCTCCGCTTCTTGATTGCCCATCCCCTTGCCTCAGTGGGGAGGAGGAAAAGCTCCCCACCCGCACATGCTTTGCCAGTCGCTCTTCGGCTCCCTGGCCTTGCCGCCATCATGCGCCTCAGCAAGCAGCACTCTGAAGCTCGGCGGCTCACCCGCGCCGGCGCCTGCCTCAGGTCCGCAACGTCTGCCTGGCGGCCAACCCGCGGCTGACCGTCAAGCGCGCCCGCTTCTCGGCGCTCACGCCCCAGGACCTGCGGCGCGCAGTCGAGCACCTGACCGAGCCGGACGAGCTCGCCTCCCTGGCGGTGGACGCCCGCCAGGAGATCGACCTCCGCATCGGCGCCTCCTTCACGCGCTTCCAGACGCTGCTGCTGCAGGTGCGGGCGTGTCGGCGGGCCGCTTTCGGGCTCCTTTCAGGGGGAGGCAGCGAGTGCGGTGGCTGACGCTGCTCGCTCGTTGCTTCCCTGGCACCACCTCCTGCTTGGAGTCTTGGCCGTTGTTTGGGAGTCTGAATCGTGAATTGAATTCTGCAACGACATTCAAATTTAAAACGTGCGGCTGCCGGCGGCAACACCGCGCGCTCCGCAGCCGAGATGGCCGCGCCAACGGCCTGCCCGGTGTGCAGAACAAGTTTGCGTGGAACGACTATGCGCCGGCCAACGGCCAGGCGCAGCTGCTCAGCTACGGGCCGTGCCAGTTCCCGACGCTCGGCCTCATCGTGCAGCGCGCCTGGTGGGCACCACCCCCCCTCTGCCGCCAGTCGCCCTCGCAGCTGCCGCCATCGCTGCCCCTGCCTGCCTGCCTGCATTGCGCTGCTGGGCAAGGAAGGAAAGCAGGCGCGCAGCTCGGCCGGAGAAATTGCCAGGCTGGCAGACGGGCTGTCTGTCGGCCGCAGGGACATCCAGGCGCACGTGGCGGAGCCCTTCTGGCTGCTGCACCTGGCCTACCGGCCGCCGGGCGGCGCCGCCTGCGAGTTCACCTGGGACCGGGGGCACCTGTTTGACCGCGGCATGGCCGGCGTGCTGTACGAAGCCTGCGCTGAGGACCCGGAAACGGTCGTCACCGAGGCACGTTTTGCCCCCTCTCTAGATGGCGGGGAAGGCGAGCCCGGCTGGCCGGCTTGCCCGCAAGGAGAGGCTACCGTGGCTCAGAGCAGCTGTCCACAGGGCCCCTGCAGCCCGCGCATGTTGCCTCCGCGCTTGCCTGGGCGAGTCTCCATCGGGAGCGCCTCACTGGGAGCCCTGAAGGCCTCCCCCCCGGTGCGGCCGGCAGGTGTCCGGGCGCGAGCGGCTGCGGCACCCGCCGCCGCCGCTGAGCACGCTGGAGATGCAGAAGAAGGCGACGGGCAGCCTGCGGCTGTCGGGCGAGCGCATCATGAAGCTGGCCGAGGAGCTGTACCAGACCGGCTTCATCTCCTACCCGCGCACGGAGACCGACAGCTTCGACCCCTCCTACGACCTGATGGTGGGCACGGCCCTCCCGTCTGCTTGGGGCGCAGGAGCGCTGGGCGGCGCACGCTAGTCATGCGGCCAGATGCTTTCCTTGACTGGAAGAAATGCTCGCTCCGGACGTCACGAGCGGATGCGCAGCAGTCCCTGAAAGCTTCAGGAAGTCGCTGGCGCCGTGAGGGGGGCCTCACGGGCGGCGGCGGGCGGCGGGGCGCAGGGCCTGGTACAACAGCACTGCGAGGACCCGCGGTGGGGCGCGCACGCGGCGGCGATCGTGAGCGGCGCGATGTGGAAGCCGCCCGGCAACGGCGGCCACGACGACCGCGCGCACCCGCCCATCCACCCGACCAAGCACAGCGCGGGCGAGCCCGGCTGGTGCGCGGACAAGCGGCGGCTGTACGAGTTCGTTGCGCGTTCCTTCCTCGCGACGTGCAGCAAGGCGGCCGTCGGGCGGGAGACGCGCATCGAGCTGGCACGCGGCGGCGAGGGCTTCCACGCGACCGGTGCGGCGCCGCCGGCGAGCGCGCGCCCCACAGCTTCGCGTTCATGGCCGCAGTGTGCTTGCTCGCGCAGTGCCACGCCGCTCTCCTGCCACCTCCTGCGTGCAGCAGCATGCCGTCCAGGGACCTCGCGTGGGCCGCTCAAAGCGGCATGCTCATGCATGGGACTGAAACGGGGCGGCGGCGCCGCAGGCCTGGTGGTGGAGCAGCAGAACTGGCTGGCCGTGTACCCCTACACGCGCTGGGGCGGCAACAGCAACCTGCCACACGTGGCCGTGGGGCAGCGCCTGGCGCCCGTCCAGCTCACGCTGCAGGAGGCGCGCCCGCCCGCCCGCCTGCCCCTGTCCCCATCCCAGCATGCCAGGTGCAGCAGCGGTGCAGCCTCGGGAGTGAGGCAATCAGCTCATTGCGTGTTAGAGCCTCAGAACACCTCAGGCGCCACTCAACGTCGACTTTTTCGAAACGCGCAGTCGGCGACCGCGCCGCCGCCGCGGCTGAGCGAGCGCGACCTGATCGGCCTGATGGAGGCGCACGGCATCGGCACGGACGCGACGGTGGCCGAGCACATCCAGAAGCAGGTGCGGGCGCCCAGGCGCCAGCCTGGCAGCCGCCACTGGCCTCTCCCAGCAGCTGCACGGCGGAGAAAAGGAGGCCCGGCCGGCAGCAGCCCAATGCGGACGGCACGCAGTCAGAGCAGGGCCCAGCAGCCGCCTGGCAGCAGCTGAAGCAGGCGGAGCAGGGGCGCAGCCACAGCAGGGGCAGGCAGCAGCAAGCCGCCCTGCTGCAGCAAGCCAGGCCTGGGACGGCTGTGGCCTGCGGACGCAGGTGGAGCGGCGGTACGCGACCAAATCGGCCGACCTGACCTTTTGGCCGACGCCGCTGGGCGAGGGCCTCGTGTCCGGCTACGAGAAGATGGGGCTGCAGGGCCTGTGGCTGCCGCACCTCAGGCGCGCGCGCCCGCTGCGGCTGCGGGGGCGCCTGGGTGGGCCGGCTGGCATGCGGGTTCGGCTGGGGACTGCGGCCGTGGCCCATCGATTGGGTGCAAATAAAGGTTACACTAGAGAGAGCCGGAATGCCTGCATTCTGCCTGCTTGCTGGAAGGCACGACCGCGTTCCTGCCTCGGCGGAACAAGCCAGGTTTCCATGACCTGCATCTTCCATTCGTTGCTCCAACTGTGCGGACGAAATAGTCGCCTGTCCTCCGCAGCAGTGCCCTGCCGGCATCGCCAGCGAGTCCTAGGGACGGTCTGGGCCGCCTGCTTGCACCGACTCAGTCAGCAGGGCTCGCCCACCTGCTTGCCGCGAGTGCTGAGCAAAGCGTACTCTCCACTTCTTGTTACCTCCCCCAAGCCGCCGCCTCAGCCAGCGCCTGAGCAGGGGCCGGCCTGACTGACACCGCCCGGCAGGGGCGACATCGAGCGTAACATAACGGCCATCGCGCAGCGCCAGCGGCGGCGGGAGGAGGTGCTCGCGGAGGCGGTCACGCACTTTCGGGGCGAGATGCAGGCGGCGCTGGCCCAGGACGGCATGCCCCCCTCACCCTGCCTGCCTGCACTGGGCGCAGGTGCCTTTGCGGGCCTGTGCCGGCGAGCCTGGCTCCTCAGCTGCTGCCATCAGCACCAAAGCAGAAGAAGGCTGGCTTTCACGCTGGACAAGAGGCCTGCGCCCGTCCTGCCTGAGGAGCTTGCAGCCGGGCCCGGCCTGCTGCTCAGCCGAGGCGCCGCACCTGCGTTGAGGCCTGGCAGCGCTCTCAGGAGCTCAAGCGCCCGCGCCCGCCCCGCAGGCGTGCTGCAGCGCGAGATGGGCCGCTTCTTCCAGCCGGCAGGCGGCGGCCACCCCGGCGGCCCACACCCGGGCGGCAACGGCGGCGGCCAGCCGCACGCGGGCCCCGGCGGCGGCGGCGGCGGCGGCAACCACGGCCCCGGCGAGCGGCTCGGCGCCTGCCCGCAGTGCGGCGAGGCGGTGTGCTTGCGCCGCCCTGAGCGCGGTCCCGCGGAGGTCGCCTGCTCCGGCCGCCCGCTGTGCGCGTTCCGGCTGCGGCTGCCGCGCGCGCTCACGTCTGTGGCGGTCTCCTCGGCCGTCTGCGAGCGCTGCCAACACGACACCATGCGCCTGCTCGACCTGCGGCACGTCCCGCCCCCCACCCCTGTGCCAAAACCCCGCCTCTGCTGCGTGCGCGGCCAGTCTGCGGCCTCCTTGCGCGCTGGCAGAGCCGCATGCCTCCCGGCTGCAATGCCAGCGTGCGGCCACCAGTGTGGCAGAACGGCGTCCGTCATCGACTGCAGTCACGTGCCAGCTGGCCGGAGGCTGTGAATGACCGAGGAGCCGCGGCCCCGTGCGTGCAGGCTGCGGCGCTCGGCCGTGCCGCCCGGCTTCCCTCCGCACATCGTCGCCTGCGTGCTGTGCGACGAGGAGCTGGCCGAGCTGCTGTCCCGCATGGCGCAGGGCGCCTGAGCTTGCTTTATTGCAGAGGGAGAGAGAGAGAGAGAGTGGATGGCTGTGCAGTAACAACATGAGTTGCAGATGGATTGATAGAGTAGTGTCTCGCCTGCGGCATGGCTGCGAGGCTGTCATTCGGAACAATCGCCCGGCGGGCGAGCGAACTCAAAAACTTTGATTTGGTGACCTGGCCTGGCACGGCACAAGCCTGCCTGATTCCGGCATGTGCAAAATCTGCCCCTCGCTGCTATGACAAGTGCTCAGCCCACTCACGCTACAGGCCAGTGGCTCACGCTGCAGCCTGTGAATGGGCAGTAAAAAATTAAGAAATCGATAATTCTAGCAATCACTGATGCTGCAGAATTCGCAGCACGGGGTGGGAGGCAGCTCAGCCGCGGCCGCTGCCGCCTTCAGCCCTGCCGGCCGCCAGGCCCTCGAACAGCTCCCTGGAGATGATGCGGGCCACCTCCTCCGGGCTGAAGCGCAGCAGCCGGCCGGACGCGCCCGAGCCCGCTTGGGAGCTGCACTCCTTCCACGCCTCCTGCACGCCCCGACCGGCCACGAGGCATCAGCAGGCGCAGGCGCAGAGACAAGCATGCCCATGCCTCCTGGCAGCAGAGGAGTGGTTGCTGCTCAAGAGCGACGCCTCTGCGCACATGCAGCCTGCCCCTGCCGCATCCTTGATGGAGAGCCATGGGGCGCTTGCACCCCACAAAAATGCCGCCAGCAGCAGCGCGGCGAGCAGGGGGGAGGCCGGGGGCGGCGCGCCTCGTAGGCGGGCATGAAGTCCTCGAGGAGCACGTCCCGCAGGTTCCCGCGCAGCGCGGCGTCCGGCACCAGCCAGCCGCGCTGCTGCTCGAACGCGCGCTCCAGCGCCGCGTTGGCCGCCCTGGCGCGCTCCTTGGCGCCCGCCTGCAGGCCGACCCGGCTGGGCCGCTCGCGCCGCCAGCCTGCTGGTGCTCTGGAGGCAGGCGAGCCCGGCCAGAAGGGGAGGGGGGGCGGTGGAAGGGGGGCGTGCCTTGTCCTTGCCGCGCGGCGTCGCGGCGCTGCCGTCCAGCAGCGCGATGATGGGGTCCCAGGCCGCCTGCTGGTACTCCGCGCCGCACTCCTCCACCTGCGCGTGCTCGCCCCCTCAGCCCCCCTGTCACATCTCTTCTCCCTGCCCTGTCGCTGCGCCTGAGACACCGCCCGCTTGCTCGGGGCTGCGCTGCTGCGCGAGCGGGGGGAGGAGGGTGGCTGCCGCGCCTTGGCCTCGCAGCGGTCCTGCCAGTCCTGGCTGACCGTCAGGTCGCGGCCAAAGCCCTGCACCGACTTGAGCTGGTGGTGCGCGTTGTTCATCAGGAAGAGCGCCGCCAGCGCCTGCGGGGGGCGGCTGCAGGGCTCAGCACGCCTGCCTGCCGGGAATCAGAGCCAAGGCATGGGACAGCCGCAAGCTGCGGGGGCGGTGCGCGCGCCTCGTTGCGGCAGGCGTCGGCGCACAGCGAGAGCGCCGCCCACAGCGCGTCCAGCACCTCGCGGATGCCGCCGCTGATTGCCGCCTTCTGCGCGGCCCGGCCGAGCGCGCCCCTCAAGCTCGGCGCAAGCATGCCATACCATGTCGCCTGCCTGCCGCCCCCCCCCCCCCCCCAAGCCAAGAGACAGTGTTCTCCCTCCCCTGCCTTTCCAGGCCTCGGCTCGGCGGGTGCGCGGCACCTCCTGCTCGCTGACGTCCGCCTCCGCCCCGGCCGCCGGCTCGGGCGGGCCGACAAACACGACGCGCGCGGAGAAGCGGCTGCCCAGCAGGCGCCTGAGCAGGCCCAGCGCCTGCGCCGCCAGCGGGTGCACCGAGCCGTCGCCGACTGCGGGCGGCGCACGCGCACGGGAGGCTCAGGCGCCCGGGGGGGGGCACTGCCACCCGCGCTCCGCCAGGCATCTGGCCGAGCAGGGAGGCAGCGCCCAGCCCCCGGCCCCTCCAGTCCCGAGACATGCTCGGGAGTCGCTGCAGGCGGGCGGGGCCGCGCCGGCCTGGCGCTGGATGCCGGCCTGCAGCGCGGCGCGGTACTCCCGGAAGGTCGCCTGCACCTCCGCCGCGCAGCCGGCCAGCAGCTGCTCGAGGCCGGCCAGCAGCTCGCGCGGCAGCACGCGGGCGAGGCGCGGCAGGCTCAGGTGGACGCGGCGCGCGAGCGACAGCAGGCTGAACATCTGCGGGCGGCAGGGGGGGCGGGCCGTCAGCCACCCGCTTGCCTGAGCTGGCCGGTGGCAGGGCGGCCTGCTGCGGAGGCACAGGCGGCAGCGCGGCCGATGAGGCCGCTTCAGGAGAGAGCTGGGCCAGGCCCGGCTCGGCGGTGGGTGGGTCCTCAGGCTGAGCCAGGCCGGGGCTGGCCCCCACCTGCACGCTGCTGCTGCTGCTGCGGGGCCGTGCCAGCAGCGGCACTCCCGGCCTTCACTGCTTTGCCTGCTTGGCCTCACAGCCTCCGGGCAAAGGCCGGTCGGAGCGATGCTGGCGAGGTGAGAGGGGGCACCTTCTCGGGCGGCCGGCTGTGCTCCAGCAGCGCCCGCGCGCAGCGGCCCGCGTGCGCGACCCAGGGGCCGGCGAGCCGCAGGAAGACGGCGCGGCCGAGCTCGGGGCCAAAGGCGGCCGCCGCCAGCTGCTGCTCCGCCGGCACTAGGCCCGCCATCAGCGTGTAGTGCGCGGCCCACCTGCGGCAGCGGCTGCCGCTCGGACGGGGGGCCTGCCGGGGAGCGCACGCTCGCCCAGGGCGGCCGCCGGTGCAGGCGCAGCCCGGCTTTTGGGGGCCGCTGCAGCGTCCGGCCGTGGTGCTGCAGGGGAGGGGGGGGGGGGGCGCCTTGCGACCGTTGGCCATCAGGCTGCGGTTCTCCTGGTCCTGCCGCGGGCTGCCGGCCGGCTCTCCCTCGCCGCCCTGCAAGCGCGCCAGCACCCAATGAGGCGCTGCTGCCCAATCGCAGTCTCTCCTGATGGAGATGAAGCATGCGCTCATGCTTTGATTGGTGCCAGCCGCTGCCGAGGGCCGTGCCTCCGCTCTGGCTGGCCCCTGCCAGCATGCGATGCAGCAGCAGCAGCAGCAGCAGCAGCAGCAGCAGCAGCCAAGGCAGCCCTGAGCAGACAGGCAGAGGCAGCATTAGCCGCTCAGAGGCCCCCTCTCTGGCTGGCAAAGAAGTCTGCCTGGGGGGGGGGGGGGGGG